>JAOYMZ010003941.1:0-23744 GCA_025802335.1 Pinguicula primuliflora | reverse complement strand
CGGTATTCCTCGAATTCTCACCCACGCTGCTCTCGCCGGCTTACCATTTAGAAGTTTCCATGGCCTGACATTGTGTAAACGCATCTTGGAAAGGGATTCTTTGTCCAGCAAAAGCCGGTTTTGGAGGGATAGGTTGGGGATCTTGATGAGCACTTCACCCCCTTCTAATCTCACTACTGAACAGGACTCATAATCTGCATTTGCCAGAATCTTATTCATGGAGGAGACATCCAAAATGGGTGCCGGTTTTCCAATCAAGCAGGAGTCTAACCACCGGGCAGCCTGGGGAGATGGGGTGTAATGCACCTTGGTAACAGATGCAAAGGACAATAAAGACTGTCCAAATGATGCCACATTTTGTCCCGAGGATACTGCGGGTTAAGGGTCTGATACAGAATTACCAACTGAGACAGAGCAAGTTGCATTAGAGACACCAGATGCAGTAACACTCTTTGTAGAGACAACCGATGCAGAATTATCAACGGATACATTCCGAGAGGCCGACAAGGAATTCTTTACCACATACGAATCCAAGGATTTAAACGAGTTCTTCCCAACACTGACTATCAACTTCATTGTTCCAATCCAAGTATCATTTAATTGCAACAATAAAGGTTCTACAGGAAGCAGTTTCGGGTACCTCACAAATCCATACCGTAAACCATTTTTGCTCAAACTCCGGGGCAGATGTAGATCAAAAACCCTTCCGAATGCAGAGAAAGTGTTTATCATATCTTCTTTGGTCCATAAATCCGGAAAATTTGTAAAGTGGAAAGAATTCGTGGATACCCGTAATTTCCGTATCCAGTTCTGCGCCGTTTTGTTCGGCACGCGGGGAGGATCAAGCCCAGTTGTGGCGTCTGCAATTGGTTGTCCTGAAGCCTTCCCCACTGATTGGAGTGTCACATTCGGCGTTATCAGGGCCTAGGTATCAGGATTTGGTTCGTGGGGGTTCAATTGTGATGAAGTCACCGGGAGGATTTCCGGCCCGTTTTCTGCAATTCCGGCGTGCAGAGCAGGAGAGCTACCATCTGGGATGTTGGGTGCTGACTGGGGTGCGGTTGTGACCATTGACGGCGAGGCGCCGGCCATTTGGCCGGCGCAGGGGAGAAGACGAAGTCCCGCTCGAGGGTTTTTGAAGGGGAGCACGTGAGGCGCGTTCCAACTCTTTCGCTGCTCTTTTTCTGCTTATGTTTGGCTCCTGAATTGGGTTGCACACATGTATAAAAATAGCTTGCTTCATTCCAAGGTGTGCATAGATGATTTGTAGCGCCCAGGAGATCAGAAAATGGCCAAGATCACTCACTTTGAGGTCTGCTCCATGACCTTGTTCTGCTGATGTTCTGGTTCTGCACAGAATGCATCTAAAATGCATGAAATCCATCATAAAACCTGTAACTCACACTAGGTTGCTAAAAATAGGCTCGTGTCCTGCATTTATACAATTAAGTACGAAATGAGGTACAAAATAGGTGTTTAGGTAAATAAATTAATGAAAAGAACAAGTGAAATGAGACTAAAAATGCATATGAAATGGCTCATCATGAATCAACCAGCAGACAAGGTAAAAAGAACTCATAGAACTCAGACTGTGCTACAAACATCTACCCCACACTTAAAATCTCACTTGTCCTCAAGTGAACACATAAATAATTGCAGAATTCATAGAGATTATGGAGAGAGGGCATGAAGCAATACAACCTGGTGTGATGCTCCTAAACTTGTGCTTGCAGACTTTCTTGCTTGAGCAGCTGGTCCTAGGGATCTCACACCACACTTAGTGTGAACTCCTACTTACTTGTTGCACCATACTTCAAAAGGAGTTAGAAAACATTAAGAAAAATAGAAAAACTGTATAATACCTAACTTGGGTTGCCTTCCAAGAAGCTCTAAGTTTATGATCTCCAGATAGACCTTGCCTTCTTGCATCATTCCCTGAAGTGAATAGCTTCCTTTCTCCTCTCAAGGTCTTCAGGACCTTGAAGACTTGAACTTCAACATTTTTCAACTCCACAAAACTATAGGGAGACACATTGAATACCTCAGAAGGGCCTGACCATCTACTCTTGAGTTTGTATGGAAAGAACTTCAACCTTGAGTTGAAAAGCAGCACTTGCTTGCCGTCATGGAAGGTTCTGATGTGGATGTGCTTGTCATGAAAGAGTTTGGTCTTTTCTTTGTAGATTCTGGAGCTCTCATAGGCTTCATACCTCAGTTCATCCAATTCAGACAGTTGGGTCATTCTCTTGGCTCCTGCTTTGGTCAAATCCATGTTCAAATGCTTGATTGCCCAGTAGGCCTTGTGATCTAGTTCTACAAGAAGGTGGCAAGTCGTGCCATAGACAAGTCTGAATGGTGAAGTGCCAATGGGGGTCTTGTAAACAGTCCTGTATGCCCACAAGGCATCAGGGAGCCTCAATGCCCAATCCTTTCTTGAAATCCCAGTTGTCTTCTCCAAAATCAGTTTGATCTCCCTGTTGGAAAGCTCAACTAAACCATTGGTCTGAGGGTGAAAGGAGAGAGACACCTTGTGTTTCACTCTATACTTAGATAGCAAGTTCTCAAACAACTTATTACAGAAGTATGATCCACCATCACTGATGATGGGAGTTCCAAACCATGCAAAGATATTTTGCATCAAGAACTTGACCACAATAGCACCATCATTTGAAGGAGTAGAGATAGCTTCCACCCATCTTGAGACATAGTCCACAACAACTAAGATGTAAACCTATCCCTGACTTGGAGTGGAAGGTCCCATGAAATCTATGCCCCAAACATCAACTAACTCAACCTCTAGAATTTCACATTGGGACATCTCATTCTTACTCGATAGGTTTCTCACCCTTTGACATCTATCACAAGCTTGTACAAACTTGTGTGCATCTTTGAACAAAGAGGGTCAGAAAAATCCACACTGCAGCACCTTCATTGCTGTCCTTTGGCTTCCAAAATGTCCTTCACACTCTAAGGAATGGCAGTATTGGAGAATATAGCTCATCTCCTCTTTAGGAACACACCTACTGATCGCTTGGTTAGAACATATCTTGTAGAGGAATGGCTCTTCATAGAAGTAGTTCTTGAGGTCAAGAAAGAACTTCTTTCTCTGCTGGTAGCTGCAAAATGTAAGCATGTTACAAGATAAGTAATTGACAAAATATGCATACCAGGGGGCTTGTTTAGTGGAAACAGAAAACACTTGCTCATCATGAAATGAATCCAGGATAGGAGCAGGTGCTGGAATAGAAGTACTGTCTTCAAGCGTTGAAAGATGATCAACTACCACATTCTCCACTCCTTTCTTATCTTTTATCTCCATATCAAACTCTTGTAGCAAAAAGACCCATCTGATAAGCCTTGGTTTGACATCCTTCTTGCTCATCAAATATCTTATAGTAGCATGATCAGAGTACACCACAACCCTGCTTCACAAGATGTATGGTCTGAACTTGTTGAAAGAATAGATGACAACCATCATCTCCTTTTTAGTTGTGGTGTAGTTCAACTCAACAGTACTGAACATCCTACTTGCATAGTTGATCGTGTGAAATAACTTCTTCTTTCTTTGTCCAAGAACAACTCCAACGGCTATATCAGAAGCACCACACATGATCCCGAAGGGTAGGTTCTAATCAGGTACTGCCATAATAGGTGCAGTGATCAAGTGTCTCTTCAACTCTTCAAATAACTTCAAGCATTCCTCAGTCAACTTGAATTCAGATTCTTTCTCGAGCAGATGGCATAGAGGTTTGACAATAAGTGAGAAACTCTTGATGAATCTTCTATAGAAACCAGCATATCCCAGAAAACTCCGTACTGCTCTCACTGACATGGGAGGAGGCAAGCTCTTAATCACTTCAATCTTGGCTTTGTAAACTTCGAGGCCACTTCTAAACACCTTGTATCCAAATAAAATGCCCTCTCTGACCATGAAATGGCACTTCTCCTAATTAAGAACAAGGTGTGCCTCTTCACACCTTTGTAGCACTTTTTTCAGATTCTCTAAGCATAGCTCAAAGCTGTCTCCAAAGATACTGAATTCATCCATGAGGACCTCAATAATCTTCTCTATCATATCTGAAAAAATGGTCATCATACACCTTTTGAACGTGGCAGGGCATTCTATTGAAGGCAAAGGTGGTCTTCTCTTGGTCTTCAGGGGCCACAGTGATTTGATTGTATCCACTATAGCCATCAAGATAGCTATAGAATTCATGACGAGAGAGTCTATCCAACATTTGATCCACAAAAGGTAGAGGATAGTGATCCTTCCTTGTGGCCTTGTTCAATTCTCGGTAATCCATGCATATCCTCCATCCAGTGACCGATCTTGTGGTGATAAGCTCTTCATTCTCATTCAATTGTGCTGTAAATCTACCCTTCTTAGACACACACTGCACAGGACTAATCCAAGTACTATCAGATATAGGATAAATCACTCCATCATCAAGCCATTTCAACACCTCTTTATTCACTACTTACTTCATTACTGGGTTCATCCCCTTTAAGCAGCTATCACAGGTCTGCTGTTATCTTCAAGGAATATCTTGTGCATACACAAGGCAGGAGAGATCCCTTTGATGTCAGCTAGTGTTCATCCAATAGCTCCCTTGGGTTCCTTGAGAACACTCAGCAATTCAGCTTCATGTTCTTCACTCAACTCTTGATTGATGATCACGGGTAAGCTTGCTCCTTCTTCGAGAAAGTAGTACTTCAAATGACTTGGGAGAGACTCAAATCAACCTCTGCAGGATGTATGAAAGAACTTTGTTGGGGAGGAGGTTGCTCCCCTAAAGATTCAATCTATCTTGGTTCATTGCTCGAGTGTTTCTTCATCATGAATGCACACTCCCCCACGGATGGCTCATGAAGAACTTCTTCATTCTTGGTGGTCAGATAAGTGATCAAAGGGTCCTTAATGCACCCTAACTCCTAGACAGTGCCTCCTGCTTCGTCTCAATAGCCAAGCAATGCTCAGCCATGCTCAACTTCCTCCAAATAATCAGCAGGCATGTTCATAGAAGGATAAACCTTGAAGCAAACCTTTTCATCCTCTATTCTCAACTTCAACTCTCCCTTCTGCATATTTATAAGTGCCCCTCCAGTTCTCAATAATGGACTTCCAAGTATAATAGGGACTCCCTGATCCTCCACCATATCTAAGATCACAAAGTCCACAGGAAAGATAAACTTGTCAATTTTAACCAAAACATCTTCAACAATCCTCTTGGTCTTTAAGGACTTGTCTGCGAGCTGAACTGTGATTCCAATGGCTTAAGGCTCTCTAAAACCAAGTTTTGAGAGATAGAATAACACATCAGACTGATTCTATCTCTAAGACCACATAAGGCTCGGTCAAAAATCCATTCTCCCATGGTTCAAGGTACTATGGAGCTTCCTGGATCAGATAGCTTTGGTGGAATGGACTGGATCAGATAGCTTTGGTGGAATGGAGAGATTCTGGCGGCTTAAGATGTCTGAGCACTATGCAGTGAGGGAGATGGTTCCTTCATCATCAATCTTTCTTTTCTTGGTCAAGATGTCATTCATAAATTTAGCATAAATAAGCATCTTCTCCAATGCCTCTGTAAAAGGGATGTTTATGTGCAGCTTCTTGAAAACAGTGAATTTCTTGAACTGTTGCTCTTGCTATTATTTCCAAAACCTCTGAGGGCATGGAAACTTCCTCATAACCTCATCAGTGAGCTCAGGCTACTCACACTTCTCGCTTTTCTTCATTCTGTCCCTTTCTTTGATCCTCCAGTTTTCAGCTATCCTTTCTTCTTCTTCCTTGGTTATTGAGGGTATCACCACTGATGGTGGAAGCACAGGATCCTCAACTTCTCTTCCAGACCTTAAGGTAATAATGGCTTTGCAGCCCTCCTTTGGGTTATTTCCAGTGAAGCTTAGCAAATTTCCCTGTTGCCTTTCCTGCATTTGTGATGCTAGCTGACCCACTGCATTTTTCAACTTCTTCAAGGTTGTGTTCTGATTTTGTAAGGTAGCTTGCTCATTCTGCAAGGAAGTTTGGTGTTCTGAAATAGAGCTTGAGTTTTAGCCTTGAAGCTCACATTAGCTTGCATAAATTGCACCAGAATATCAAAAATTTCTGAGTAAGATCTTTCAGAGCAGCCATACTGTCCTCTTCCTTGCTAGCTGATGCATTTGAAGTTTGTTGGTACTGAGCTGAAGGGGGTTTCAATAGATGAGAGTTCAGAGCTCCTTGGGGATTACTCTAACTGAAACCAGGTGCATCTTGCCTTCGAAAATTCTGATTTTGGTAGCCACCTCGGCTGATTCTGCTTACAGCAGCTCTAATTATGCTTGAGGGACTTCATAACATTGACTTGAATAATGACTTCTTCCACACATCTTACAACAAGGTGTTTGCACTGCATATGCTTGAGGTGGTGGCTGAATTTTCTAGCTAGGCAGCAACTGATCAAGCCTAGATCTCATCTCCTTCATAGCAAGAACAAGAACATCAATCTGGTGAGCATTGTGAGTGTGAGTTGCTCCTCTTCCAGAAAGTCTATCTACTGGCCACTTGCAGCAGTTATGTGTCAGGGTCTCTAACAATGCAAAGGTTTGATTATAAGTTTTCTGCATAAACGTGCCATTTGTTGCAGAATCCACTTCTCTTCTAGTGTCATGGTTCAAACCAAAGTAAAATGCTTGAATCTGTCTTCAATGTGGGAGACCATGGTTTGGACAGCTTCTCAAGAAACCTTTTAATTGTTCCTAGGCCTCATAGATGTTTTCATGGCTGTTCTGCTTGAAATTCTGTATCTCTGTCAACACTCTAGAAGTCATTGAAGGATGAAAGAAGTGACTCATGAAGGCCTTCCTCAAATCTTCCCATGTTCTGATTGAGTCGGGAGGTAGACTGTACAACCACTCCTTGGCACTGTCTTTGAGGGAAAACATAAATAATCTCAGCCTAATAGCTTCCTGGTCCACTCCATTGATCTTGATAGTATCAAGGATCTCCATAAACGCATCAATGTGGGTGTAACGATTGTTGTTTTCTGACCCTCCAAACATAGAGTGAGACTGCATAAACTGAATAGTTGATGGTTTGAGCTCAAAACTGTGAGCTATGATTGTTGGTCTCCTAATTGGTGGTGTTGCCTCAGTATCAGCTGTCATAGCAAAGGCTCAATAGGCAGATCATCGTCATGAGGCAGCAAGTCTTGATTCAAGTTCATCCCTTCCATATTTTGCTTAAACTCTTCTTTAGACTGCTCTAATTCTTCTTGCAAAATTCTTGTATTTCTCTGAGCTCTCCTAAGGGCTCTAAACTCTCTGTTGCGTGTCTAGTCTCTAGGATTCTGAGAAGCACCTTGTGCTTAACTCATAAGCTACATGCAAACACAAAACAGAAGCGTAAGAAAACTAAAAACAGAAAAGTAAACAAAATGTTTAACAATGCAGTTTAGTTGCAAATTAATGGCATGTAATGGCAGTCACTCCCCGATAATGACGCCAAAAACTTAATGCATGCAAAGTGTACACGGTCAAGTTATAAGACAATGCTATAGAGCAAAGATCATGATCCACAGAGAGTGACTCATTAACATGCAACTAAATCACAACTCCTATCAAAGTAACCGAATATTCAGATGGTTGTATCTAACAAATTACTAATCAGAATTAAATAAAACTAATTGCATTAGAAAGCTAGATGTGTGTACAACAAATGTTGTTAAGACACTTGATCACAAAATCGCAGTAGAAACAAAGATATGACACAATATTGAGAGATGACTCATAGCTTAGGTGTATTGCCTTACTTGACCATTAATGACTTGTCTATTGACCCAATTGACCAACTCTTGCTAATCTAAGGCCAAAACAAATGTATAGATAGCCCTTTGGTCAAGGTGATATCCAATATACCTCAATGACGGCCAATTGCTGACCACAATTGAGTTTTGGCTCAACTTAAGATCTAGGTGGTCTTGTTCTTTAACACGACACCACAAGTTAGGGGCAATGTCCCAAGGATAGCAGTGTGACTATGCCTATTGTTGAATCTACACACTTGCCATCGCAATGTATGCAAATCACCAAGATAACTCAAGCTACTTCGAATTAAAAGAACTTAAGACTAACAAATGATCACATAGTCATGAAAGAAAGAAAGAATTGTTCAAATGTTTCAATAAAACAGTGTCAAAAGCAATAAAGCTCGGCTTAACCGAGCCCTAAATCTACAGAATTAGTTATTCAATTGTTAGAGTGGGTGATTAGCAAACAGTGATGTGTGGCCAAGAGTGCAACAAAGGAGCACGAACATGTATTATATAGAAATATATACTAGTGCCTTCAAAGGAGCACAAAATGTATTAGATAGAAATATATACTACTGAATACAAAGATGTTATATAAATGATTTAATAAAGTAAAAGTAGGATGGACGGAGCAGGGAAAAAAAGAAATAGATGTAACCACGATGCGATAGTAGATGTAAACGCTGATCTTTCAGAGTTGAATAAGCAGCAAAGAAGGGAATATTGACCTGAATTTCAGAAGGATTGACAATGTTTAAAGATGTGCAGAAGTAGTGCCTTAGATCATGGCAGATGTCAGCGGAAAATTGCTGCCACAGTAGAGCGGGCTGAGTTGAAGAGCATTGTGTTAGTATTATACAAAACAATAGGCACAGCTGGCATCTAGTCTTAATGGTAGCCGCTTCTTGTAAGCACTGTGTATGTTCAACATCATTTTCGAGGAGTCCTCGAGCAACACACGACATCTTGAAAGTAGCATATACTACACCATCGACAACTATGAGGAGCAAGCGTAAGTAGAAGCGTTCACCCGAATAGGGGACAACAAAATACATACGACCTATGGCAAATCCTTTCTGGCGAGGTGACCACCTGTTGGACGCTCAAACATAATGCTCTGGAAATTCCTGATAAGTAATTGGAGTTGAGGTGGGTTCTCTGCATACCAAGAAAAGTAGCGAGTGAGTGTTGAAACTTCATTTCTAGCTCGGTGAAGGATAGTTTCTGGTGATTCAGTAGGATTATAGACGATGCTATGCATTCCAGGCAAGTGGAGGTGCAAGCGCTGCACAATGGGGAACTCATGATGCATGTGAAATCCAAAGATCCTCCAAGCAACTTCATGTGGGCCAATGTATCGTGGGTCAAGGAATTGCTGGATCTCATTGATAGCCCCCAACACAATAGTGGTGCGATCATGCCCTTTATAAATATACTTGTGGATGTATTTAACGCATCGGATGCCAGCACACACTTCCACATTGATGTGACAGTCGTATTGGCGAGTTAAGTAAGGATTATATGGGACGACATGTTTGTTGTTGAAGCGCTTGTTGCCAACTTGGTAAGTTTGGCTTGTTGAAGGGAAGAGAATCATTAGTGGAAAAATATTATGAACGGCTAAGACTTATAAAATAAGAGAGATGAGCAACTGTTTAAGGGGTTGAGCAGTAAAGAAATGATGAATAAAGTAGTATGAATAAATTAAAATGTGCAGTAATGCTAAATGTTGTTATGAAATGCATGAGCGATTATCCAAGAGCAGATTGAATTATAAGAAAAGCGACATAAGCAAAGGAAAGAAAAGTATGGGTGTTATCAGTGTTGCACCAAGACATTTGCTGGATTTTACCGTGCATTGATAGATGGAATGAAGCAATAGAAGTACAAAGAAACAGGGAAAAAGCGTAGGTATAAAGAGTAAAATGAGAAAATATACCTGTATTACGATGGCGGTACTTTGGATATCCATCAGGTTGAAGGTTGTGAATTTTGCAAAGGGTTTTGGGTATCCTTTCGTGCAGACATCATTTTTCATGCAAGAGGAGTTAGGGTTGTCGGTACCACAGGGACCATGAACCATGCGGTTCAGAATAGTATCAAACAGGTCGGGGTCATTTAGCTGATCGGGAAACTTTGCACGTACATACTGGTCCACTTGATCACAAGTTTGGATTTTGTCAGCTACTTAAAGGGAGAAGAGTGCATGCATGTGTAGCAGTCCACGCTTTTGGAATTCTATGGTATAGACATAGGCAACGACGACACCAAAAACACCACCAGACAGGACGTCTTTCATCAGGGCTCTCCTCTTAAGTTCAAAACATGTGTAATCAAATCAGGCCGGTCAACATGTATCTGGTGGTCAAGAAGGGCTGACGTAATCTCAGGCCACTTTGGATTGGCTATCATGGTAAGGAATATGTCAGGATGATGGTTGTACCAGGTGATAACCATGAAATCTTGGAATATTTCGAAGATATGTCGTGGACTTCTAATGTGTGAGGATGGTAGGACAATGTGCCTTCCGACTGCTGCAAGATTAAGTTTTGATGGGCCAAGATCAGTCAAATGATGAGAATATTCAAATATGAACTGATCTCTGTAGTGCCAAATATAAGAGAGGCAGTTCTGCTCAATTGCTGCCCATGCATCGACAATGAATTCCTGGAACAGCTTTTTGGCCCTGAGAATTGTTGAATATTCTGATGGATGCTGATACAGACGGTAACAGTAAAAATCCATCATTGTAAGGCTGGACTCAAAATGAGTGTTTAGTGAAGGATCCCACTAACGCATACCATGGTCTCATCTAAGATCCCCGTATGGAAATAGAAGCACGTAATTCAGGGGTAAGTAAGCGGGATAGCACTCATTAATATGAACCAACTGGATGTCGTGAGTAAGATGCAGAACTATATCTCTGGTAGTGTCAAAGTCCCCTCCTTCACCTGGCAGGACAACAGCAATTTCATGAATTGTTGGTAGGTTGTATCTCCTCGGATCCTGAGATGAGGTGTATCTGAAGCATGTATGTAAGTTAGGGACATCATATGGGAGTTGACTCAAGAGTGTGTTGGCCAGCTAGAATTTAGCAACAAATGGGTTAAACTGCATCAGAGTGTCCTGAATAATTTGCATGACAGTCCTGTCGCAGAACACATTTCTCTCAGAACGGATGTGCAAAGCATAACTGGGATCATAAATATACAGCTAAGAGTAGCAAGGCGTTGCTCCCCGAACAGGACGCAATGGGCCCAGGCGATGATACAACTGACCATGTAGGATGAAGGTTGGTGGGCCACTACCGGTAAAGGTGATTGGGCCATATTGTGTGCCAAGACGAGAAAATGCATTAGCTGCATTGTAAGCCTGTATGCATGTCCGGAATGATTTTGATCTGGAGTCATTGCCCTCATAAAGATGATATAGTGGTCATGGCACAGGCGCGAGCAAAGGCAAGCGAACTTTGCCATAAAGTCAGCAAGTGACGAATATGGGAGTGCGCTCGGATGATCGGGCTAGTCTCTCAGTAGGCCAATGCATAACTTGACATGAGCGACAGAGCACTATCATAGTGCCAAGGGAGTGTCTTGAAGTGGTGCGAGGTACCTATCATGTAGGAATAATGATGAGGTGTCTCGTAGGCAGTTAAAAGCAAGGGGAAGAGGCATACCGATGGTTGGGTTGGTAGGCAGCGAGTATCAGAAACAGTGGCCTGCATGTTATTGGTAATGGTTGTGGCATTTACACGATGCCATCAAGCAATCTGCACAGGTAAACAGTTTTAATAAATACAGGGGGAATCCTGACTAGCATGTAGATGTAAGTAGGAAGGAGAGAGGGCGCACTGGTATGCGGCATTGTGTGGAAGTGTGCCTTCCGGATGATGTGGACGGTAGGTCCGGATTTGACAGATCAGGAGGCTGCAGAAGTCGCGCACAGTGAGGAGCGAAGCAATATAAATAGGGCTGGAAAGGAAACTAAACATGCATTCGAATAGGTTACCACATGTAGGGGAGAAAAATGAGTTGTGGTATATTCGGATCAAGTATCGTGGGTGCAAGGGCGAACATCCTGCACATTGATTGTCAAGAGGAATCAGCAAGCATGAAACGTAAATGTATACGTGTACATGTAATGCAACATAAATACACGACCGGTTCTTTGATGTTGCATTGGTCTTTTTCCCCTAGCTATTTCTTGTCACCTGTCTTCGTAGGAAGGTAGAACTGGAACTGGCGGCAGTACATCATGCAGCTGTGGAAGAAGAAGGATACGTAATAAGAATGGTGATGTATGCTACTTTAAACGAAATAGAACAGTAAGTGGGGAATAAGACATAAGGATGCCTGTGTGTCGGCCGGGAGATCATCTACGTTAGTGTTTGAATAAGCCTGTTGGATGTTAAGTGAATAAGTTAATAGCAGACAATTAGATAGATAATTTGAGATAAAACAAAGTACCATGGGTTCAGTAGTCACAGTTTGTGTGTGTTCAGTTTGCAGCAGAATAATGATATCGGGGGTGCGAGGGCAAACGTTCTGCAAAATTTTGTGAGGAGTGAGTATAAATGAAATGAATCGGTAGCGTAAATTTATACATGAAATGCACAATACGTACACGTCTGTCATGTTGGTGTTGCACTGGTTGTTTGCCCATAGATATTTCTGGGCGTCTGTCTTCAGAGGAATGAAGAACTGGAGATGGCAGTACGTCATGTGGATGTGCAATAAGGAGAAAACGTAGCTATAATAGTGACGTGTGATGCAGCAAACGATGCAGAACAGTAAGTGTGAAATAAGGTGGAAGGATGCCTCTGGATTGGTCTGTGGAGGATCCACGTGAGTGTCCGGATCAGCCTGTTGAATGGTAGAAGACGAATATAATGATGCAGTAAGATAGATACGTTGAGTTAGAACAAAGAACCGTGAGTTCAGCAGGCGAATTTGATATGTAATCTCCAGATACTATAGATGTAAATGTAAATATAAAAGAACACGTACATTAAGGTGTGCATCTGAAGCTGATGGGGTGTGAGACAAAGTCGATTTTGCACTTGTAACTTGCGGAGCAAAGTTCGCAGTAGGTTATGGTTCTGCAATGTGAAGGAGTGGAGGAATAAACATACATTGACTTGTATTGAGGAGCGGATAGTTGCCGCAATGGACGGTGGGACGTCGTTATAGAGCTGAACACGTTTGATTGGTAGTTGTGAGGTGGTGTTTGAAGTTGGTTATGGAGGAGACGGTCTTGCCACAGAATGAGCACTTGATCCTGTTCGCGGCAAGGTGTTGGTTGTATGCCAACGGCCACATTTCAGAGGCATATGAGATGACAGTGGTGGAAGTCTGCATTGGGGAGGATAAAGGGTATGACAAATGTGTAGAAAGAGAGACATGTGAAGGTACGGGTAATGCATCTTATTGACAGGAAATGAACAACAACAAAGTATTAAATGCGTCAACTACAATGTACACCGTATATATCAAGAAAGAATCATGCTGTTACCACCTGTCTGAGTCTTAGCCTCTGGAATATGTTTTTCTGGTTTCAAATGTTTTTTGGGTTCTTTCTTGGATAAAGTCTGCTGGGCTGGAACCTGGAAAACTCGACTTGTGTTTTTGGATTTGTTGTACAACAACAAAACAATAATATAGTAAACAAAAACAAACCGTGCAGATGAAAAATAACGGCTGTAGCAAAATACAAGTGGATGAAAAATGGTGCACAAGCTTTGGGCTCTGTTTGCTTATAAATGCTCCAAAATTAGAAGCAGGTGAAAAATAAATCTTGCAGCCAAATTAAAGCATTAGATTAAAGCTAGCCATGATACGCAACAAACAGAATTTATAGGAATTCAGTTCAAACTAAAATGAGTTGAAAGCAATTCATTGGTTTTGACAAAAGAATATGAAAGAAAAGAACCCGAACACTGCCGTGAAGAGGCAACCTCAAACGATATGCAAACAGGAAACTAACTGAGCGGCTACCATTAAACTAATGCTTCAGATGAACAAATATACAACCAGAACATCAAAATTTGTTGAGGGCACGTTTCCGAGATCTCAATGTGATTGTGCAACAATGCCAAATAATATAGACATGGAGAAATGAAGAAGACCAGTAGCATCTTCTTTGATGATGTTACTTTTCTATAGCATATAGTTAATGGTTACAACAATTGTAAAAAGAAAAAAAATTACAACAATTGTTATTGCATACCTGGTTACACTTCAAGAAGTTTTAAAACGAAGAATTCTCGTTTCATGAGCCCATCGAGCAGCTACTTGCAAAGCAGTTTCCATAATTTTACAGGCTTGATCAATTGAAAGGAGTTTGTGACTGAGTCAGGGTACCGTTCACCTGACAGAAAATACTTTAATGGATGCTATAGTAATAATGAAAGCTGCATAAAAGTAAGAAATGTAAATCTTATTCCAACTCACGTCATACTATACAATGGTTACCGATTGGAGGGATCAAGATTGAGCATATATAGATAAAAAAGCCTTTTAACGCGTGACCATGGTCTTGAGCATGTGGTAGTATCCTGTATGCTGCAAAAAAAATTATAAAAGCACTGTAAGAAAAACCCATATCTTCAATGGTACGACTAATGGAAACAAAAATTATTTGAAGGAGAGACCTTTGTCTTTAACAGCATAGGTGACGTGAGGCCAGCCAGGGGAGTTTCATATGTGAAGGGTGATGCTGAAGAGTCTAGACCCACTTCTTCTAAATAAACTGGAGCCATTTTTCTTCATCACCGAACTCACAACGAACGCAACAACACGAGACAGCTAAGATTCAATTACAAAGATTTGTCAAAGAATTCAAAAGGAAAGAAGCTTGGAGCAGTGACTTATAGCAGATTAATTTTGAGAAACTAACTTATGTGAGCAACAATGTGTGAGCTGCACTGATTTGTATGGTCAAAAGCAACGAAATTAGAAGATTTCGAATGAAGACCTAACCATTAACGCAACCGTGAGCTATTTCAAAGACTACTTCTATTCAAATCTGTACCAGCTGCTTTGTCATGACATACCTGTGAACCTGGGAGGGCAGTAGCAACAAGTGGTTGAGACCTGCAATTCAAAGGTAAAAATGGGTGTGGTTAAAAAATTGGGCTCCAAGTAATTTGTGTGATGACGTAAAAAGCTCCTCAATCCTCCCTCTTGAAATCAAATGTAACCTAGAGGAATGCCTTGACGAACACCCAAATGAAAGAATGTACGAACGGGGAGACCCAAATTCGTCGGGGTCTTGTTTGTGCTGACTTTTTCGGCTCATGAACGGAGAAAAAAAGTGTATCGAGCGGTCGACAAAAGTTTGTGTTGGGCGCGGATAAAATAATAATAATTGAGATATAAGGCAGGTGCAGAAAATAAATGGATATCGAGAATTTAACGTGGTTCACCCGCTACGTCCATGGGACAAACTCCGAAAAAATCTTCCATTATAAAATAGTAGGTACAAGAGAGTCTTTTCTAGAACATCTAGAGGCTAACGAACACCGGAGATCTACCCAAAAATATTTCCCCAATATTTTTGTCACTCCCCCAATTTAGGAATACCTAAACAACTCTCTTTTTGATACAAGAAAACTTTCTTGGTTTTCTTCCGTTGGTGTGTTTCTTGAGAACTGAAGTTCTCCTCTATTTATAGGCAAGAGACGACGCTCAAACATCTGCAATTGTTGAAAAAGCAGCTGTCCTTTTTTGAAAATAGAATCACCACGTTTTGCATGCATTGAACGACAAAGTTTGCAGCCACATTTATTGAATTCATGTCGGAGGGACCCTCATCAATTACTAGCTATATTAAGATTGGTCACTCTTGAACCCAAATGAGCTAAAATTCTACTCGTATGATCCTTTAAATTCTTCTTGATTTCCAAGCCCTCATCGATTCCAAACAAGGCTGCAATCAAAAGCATTTTCTTCTTCTTCGCCCCCTATAGAAATTTTTGTTCCCACCTCCTTGATACAGAAGTTATGACCGGAGCTTGAAAAGCTGGGAGACAGAGGAATCTTTTATCGTTGTTACCTCTTTGGTATGACTAGAGTAGCTGGTAATCTTAGATTTATTATATACGTCATTGTAAGAATGAACAGCAAAGCAGGTGGGAACAGAAATTTCTATAATGGGAGAATAAGATTCCTCTAATAAAAGGAAAACAATGAAAGTTGCCCTAAAAGACATGGGCAAGGAACTAGGAAGTGCCTGCGGAGAAGGTTGTGTAGAACACTGAATCTCAAGGCATTAGACTCCCTCCGCCACCAATTTACATTGCCACCCCTCCTCCCCGAAGCCGCAATTTGTCCCCTACTGAGATCTCTCCGACCATTGGAAACTTGGAACTAAAATGTTCCCCTTATTAAGTCAGCAAGGTGGAGCATAGTATGATGGTTCAGAGGGCCTCTGTTCCACAAGGAGAGACACCGCCTTCATCCCACACGGTGGTAATCATCCCTCACCCTTCTAATCTCTGGCCCTTAGGTCGATCATCTTTAGATGACCACCATATGGAGGTGGATCCAAAGGGATATGAGACCAAGGAATTTTATGTGGGTAGTAAGGGGAGAGTCAGGTTTCATCCCCCAGAGGGCAGTGAATTGACAATGGAACTCACAGAGCACTACCCGCTGAAAAACAAGGATCATCTGACGTCATAGTAAGATACACTAGTATTAGACCTTGTCGTAGATCAGGTTCTGCCATCAGCATAAGGATCACTTAGTCCTCCCTTTACAGTTTTAAGGAAGGCTGCCAATCTCCTTTTCCAGAACTGCTAGGGCCTGGCATTTTCTATGTCTGTGGCGACAAACAAGTACTTCATTAATATCTACCAAGTATCCATGGTTGTCCTTCTAGAATCTCATATAGACCGAGATACAGATCAAAGTACCATTGTTAATGTAGGTTTGCCTTATTCCCACTACATAGAGGCAAGGCTTTTCCGGGGGATATGGATCTTATTGAAGCAAGGTATTGCGGTGCGGAATTGGTGAATAACTAGCAATTTGTACATATGTGTGTCACCATTGGAGATCAACCTCCTTTTTTTGCACTGCGGTCTATGGCAGCCCCCACGCCATCACTAGACTCAATGTGTGTCGCATGTTGCTTGATATTGTTGTTTCCATCTCTTGGCCCTGGAGTCTACTCAGAAATTTTAATACGCTTGTCCACCAGGATGAGAAATTGGGAGGACAACCCTCAACAGGTTGCACTAAATTTCGGCCTTTCATTAGATGTGCCAACCTCATTGATGCAGGATTTACAGGTGCTAAATTTACATAGAAGAGAGGTACTTGCCATAAAAGAATTGATCGGGTCCTATTCAACTCCGAACCTACGACTTATTTTGAATGCATATTTGTCCAACATTCACCACCCACCTTTCAAAAAGAGTTCTTGCCATTTCACTACAAGTTAAAAGAAATGACTTCCAGGACCTTGCAATCCTTGTATCTTTCAAAAGGCTTTGTGCTAAGCCAAGTTTATATATTATTTTAGACTCGTTTATTATTCATTTATTTAATATTCATGGCTTATATCCTTGGATTATACCTTATCTTGTGCTTATTTTGTGACATATAGGTCAAGTGCTACGTCAAGATGTGTGATACACATTTCTACACAATTCTACACACAATTTGGACTTACACGAACTAAGGGGACAAGACTTGGCCAATCCAGGAAATGTTACCTAAATCTTCAAAAGGTGTCTAGCCAATTTGGGCCAGAAGAGGAAAATGACTTCCCAGTCCTTCCAACGGCCACAGAATCCAAACTAGATCGAGAGCGACCTTGTCCTTTTACAGGGATGTATTAAAGAGTCCTCTACAATTCATATGAAGACATGATACACTAAAATTGTCGCAGAGACCGAGTTTCAAAGGATTTTGCCAAATCGGGTAAAACTGGAAGTGCATTATCAATCCAGCCCTTGCAGCGATGAGATCTCTCAAACAAAGCCGAGGGAGATACACGAGTCCTCTACAGACCATCTTTACATGATACACACATAAAAGGCAGTGAAGGCCAAGATAGTAGAGATTCATCTCTATCGGGTCCACAAGAAGTACAAATACACAGTTGTCCCTTTCAACTCGTGTATCTCTTCAACAACTTCGAGGACAGCCTTTCCCTTTCACCAGAGTGAAGCACTAGCAGTCCTCTACGAGTCCTCTTTACACTTTACTTGAATTTGAGGCGGTGAGGATCGAGTTTGATGTCCAATTACCCAAAGGGGTAAAATGATGGTGCAATGACTTTGCAGCCCCTTGCATCACTAGCAACACTCAAACGGCTTAGAGGGCGATCATGTCATTGCACATGGACGTTGCCCTAGAAGGGATTGACACGATCATTCACGCATTGAGTCCTGGAGATCGGCGGACTTGGAGAAAAACAAGCAGAGAAGCATCTCGGATGCAAGAGGGGAAAGGTTGGAGCTCGCAGATTCTACCAATTTCTATGGCTTCCTTTATTGCTTTCTTTGTAGTTTTTGTAGCTCATACTCTAAGCATGAGCTGAACTTATGAACTTGAGTCTCGATTGAGCCATACTATGATGTTCTATTTAATATTTCTTCGGATTGAATGTCTCATCTGGTTGATTTTTTCATGTGTGCATTCGTTCTTCACAAGATCATGTTATTAGTGTACGAATAGTTTGATCTCATATAGGTGTTGCTTGTGTTGAGACCGATAGGAGATGCATAACATGACACCAAATGCATACACACGGCTGTCCTTGGGGATGGACCCCTAACATGCCTGTGCCATACTAAGAGACAAACCATATCAAGACCTCGGGTTGGTGTAAAATCTCAACCTATGCATCAATATGTTTGTGGTAAGGCTCATAAGGTAAAATTCCCTTCATGTTGGGTTTAGACCATCTAGTATCTCAATAGAGTGCTAGTTGTACTTGGGTCTTATGGCGAGAAACAAATCATTTGAGCATTTAAGATGAAGAAGTATGTTTGGACTTCATAGGAAGGCAATATACCAACCCCTCAAGTTATCTCTCCAATTTGTGTTTCATTCCCTAATCCGTTGCTTGCCTTGATCTAGTGTAGTGACAACACTGGATTTGCTCTTAGTTGTCTTTACATTCCATTAAGTTTCACTTGGTTATGTTTAGTAGTTCAAGAAAAACAACCACTTTAAGTTCAGTTTTCATGTGGCTAAGTTGTGAATTTAGCATGTATTGAGCCTACTCTTCGTAGGATATGACCTTTGCTCATGCATTGTACTACTTATTGATAGTGTATACTTGCACTCTCACTCAGTGATTATCAAGGGCGGTGTTGCCCAATTACAGAGACGTAGCCCTATGAGTCCTTTACAATCCATCTTACATAAGAGACACAATAGAGGCAGCGAAGACCGAGTTTTAGAGATTTTACCATTCTGGGTAAAATGAAGGTGCAATGTCATTACAGCCCCTTATATTGAAGATATCTCTCAAACAAATTCGAGGACGGATCTATCATTGCACAGGGAGGTTTCCAAAGAAGTCTACTACGAGCTTCATTCTTAGAGGATACACATTGGAGGCGGTGGACTAGGAGCTTTTCGCGATTCAACGCAAAGAGGTCAAACCGTTGCTCCGATGGAGGAGTCCCCTTGTAGTAGATTACACAGAATGTCATGGCTTGCTGCTTTCTCTCATTCTCGTTTGTATTCTAGCATAAGCTAAGTTTTATTGACTCAAGGCTCGACTAAGCTAAAGCTACAATGTTTTGAATTGATTATTTATTCATCTGAGTTCATCATTTGTTCTTCTATGATGGTTGTGCTTTATTTTCTATGTGTTTATGGCACTTTGGTCGAATGTTATGAAATCTCTTCGTAATTTATACCTGTTAGGAGTTAATTTGTATAGATAGAACACTAAGTACCTGATGAGGCAAATATATGTCATACGAATGTGCAAGCATACACAGTCATACAAGTAATAATTCTTGGGTAAGTTAGGATCATATCCACAGGGAGTCGATCCTTAACATGCATCAATCTACAACTAATCTCAGAATAACCAAATATAGATAGTTTGGAATTACAACTAATAAGCAAAAATAAGTACAACTACCTAAGAAAGCAATTAAAGATACGCTAGCCAAGCTCAAGTCAATATCTGTCACGAATACTGACTCGAACTGACTAGATGGACTAGATAAACACACGGGTGGATAAATAAGTCTCAACTCAAATATATTGCCTAACTATGTCATTCATGTATGAACCTACGCATTGAACACTCAACACTTTGTCATTCTATGAACACACAAATGTAAGCTCATGCTATTTGTAAACAAACAACTCAAGCATATAACAAATCCATGCATAAACCAATAAGTGAAGAGAATCAATCTGCAAATCATGACATTAGACGTATACGCTGCCAACGCAAATCAATTTATTAATAAACCAACAAGTAAGAATATTGTAGCCGAATATGTAAAATACAAAAACTACATAGCTCGGCTCAACCAAGCCTCGAGCATAAAGAGATACAAAGAAAACCGAAGATCCAATCGTCGCTCCGGTGGAGTTCGCCGCATCAACATCTGGCCGACCGCTTGAATCGCCTCATTCTTTCTTCACCCACCAACATATGTATATTTTCGTCCAAAATCTCTCCCTTGGAGTGGGGGGAGTGGAAGAGGATTTTATTCATTGCAAATGGAGGTATTTATAGCCAAATATCTAACTTTTAAGAGAAGTTTGGCCTTTTGACTAGTCAAAGCTTACAAGTCAAGCTTTGACTAACTTCTTTGAGAAGCTTTATCTAGCTTTCTTGGGAAGCCTCTCCATTATTTGGGCTTTATCTACTTGGCCCTTTTGTAAATGAAAACGAATATGTAACACACGACCACTTGTAGAGGGCCTCTAGACGTCCTTGTAAAATTATTGCTTTACCCTTCCCTTAAATAGTTGGTTCCCGGCATTCACCGTATTTTTCTCTTTCGATCATGTGGTGTCGTTTTGTGTGTAAAATAGCTTTGAATACCATCAAACACGTGGAAATGTTGCACTTGACCTACATAGCACAAAATAAGAACAAAACAAGCGTAAATCCAGATATATGAACCAAAACTAATCATTAATCAATGCATAAATGAGCCCAAAAATGCATATGAATTGAGCTCATCAGCACGTCCACACCTTCATCCTTGGGGGATGACCCCTAACCTTAAATGCCATATTCAACAAACCGTTCATATTTGAATCTTTCTTCACTTTCATGCTTGATGTGAGGCTGGAGGGCTAAGATTCCCATCTTCCTAAGAAGATTGACTAGGGAACCTCGGAAGGGGCCTAGTCATACATGAGTTTGGTGGTCTAGTTGAACAAAAGTGATGTTTGTGGATGCATAAGTTAGATTCATTACAAAGTAGGTAGGCAAAACACCTAAGTCTTGAGTCACCTCTCCATATTGTCATTTTCACTCGTTTGTGTTGTGAATTTGGATTGATTGTATCCTCAGCAATTGACCAACATTTGTTTACCTTTCTAATGAAGTTGGTTTCATCTCATTCTGCCTAGTAGTTAGTAAAATACAACCCCTTGATTGCTCGGTTACCTTGAACTAGTTGTGAGTTTAAAGTATGTTGGATATTGCTCTTCGTGGATAATGACCCTTGTTCATTTGCATTATACTATAACTTGACCGTGTACACTTTGCACACATCACTCGGACAGAACACACATCAGCACCACAATCTCTTCTTTTTTCTGAGACCTCTATATGGAGGAAGATATGACCAACCAAATGCCTACCTCTCGAACCCAGTTTCCATCCATATCCAGGGTCGATTTTTAGTTGCTTCAGCAGGATGCGAGCCTAAATGAAGTACAACGCGCAGTGTTCGATATGGGACCCTATAAAGCAGCAGTGCCTGATGGTTTTGGCCCAAGTTTCTATCAACACAATTGGAAAACACTGGCCCCCTCTTTGCTCGCAGTGGTTAAGGAAGCTTTCAATTAAGGGCGTCTGAATCCTGACCTCAACTGAGGTACTATTGTGCTAGTGTCCAAAGTCACACCTACGTCCCAACCAGGTCATTTCAACCCCATTTGTCTGATTAATGTCGAAACAAAAATTGTACCAAAGGTCATTGCAAACCGGCTTGGTGCACTAATGCCTCAGTTGATCTTAGTTCGTGATAGATCCTCCACCAATAGGAACCCGTGGATAGTTCATGCATGGCCCCATATACAAAGAGCGGGTGCATCTCGACAGGCATGATGTACTCGGTCTATAGTATGCATGTGAATTTCGAATGTGATGTCTGGTTCCAGTATACGGTATTAGAGATGCACGTGAACAATGCCCTGAGCAGCATGCATGGCCCCGACAGATGAAACAGCTTCCTTGAATTTGGGCGGGCTCCCGTTTGCTCAAATGTCCCTTTATCTTTTATATAATCCACATGGGATCCGTTCTAAACCCGCTGGAGTCATATAAAGTTCATTCAAAAAATATACCAAAAGATTCTGAGATAGGGAGTCGTACAAAGTTCATTCAAGATGTAACAAGTTCGACCGATATTTGGATCGTCCGTGTGCGTATTTGAGTAACTCTTGCCAGACAGTTGATCAGGGATTCGAGTTGCACTTATTACATTGTCTCTCTATGAATCACGAGTATGAGTGTTTGAGGATTTCTCCCACGACATATTGAAGACCATTCGAGTCGAGGTTGAAGGGCGCCGCATTGTTCAATTTTGATGTCTCATGAGAGGTTTTCCATACGACAAAGATGGGAAAGTGAAAAATCTTACGGTGATTGACTTGATTAGAAAGATGGTTTAGTTATTTTATATCTTTTCTTCCTTTTCTTTTAATATCTTTATGTAAAAGGATAATAAAAGTGAATCAAAAAGGAAATATGAGGTCACTTTTCGAAATACAATTTTCACAGAGGTTATTCATCCCATTAATCCATGACCAAAATGTGACAGACTAGAATTTTGCTCTCAGAAACTTTACATGAACGTTTTTACGCACTCTAATTTTGAAGAAAAGAAAATTTTGCCGAATTTTATCTGACATGGAATGCCAAATAAGTCACACTGATATAAGCGGCAACCATTTTAGCAAATTTTTACTATTGCCCTGTCAGAATAAAATCTTTTTAAAAATGTCCTCGTACTCGCTCCCAGAACGAGTAAGACGGGTTCTTTTTTCTTACTCGCTCCGGAAGCGAGTAAGAAATTAATTATTATAGATTATGTAATTAAGAATATTAATGACATGAGTAATCTCTCTTCTGGTGGCATCAACCCCAGAGAGGCTCTGTTCGGCAGTTGGAGAAGCTGGTACTTCACCTCGGGTGTGGCCTGGTCTTTGTTGTTAAAGAGTTCTTGTCCCACACCGAAAGTGTAAGTATGAGATAAGTAATTTAAATAGAAATTGTGGGGAGAATCCATTACCTTGGGCTTAAAATTTTAATGGTGACACCCATATTCCTACCAACTTAATCCCCACACGCACACTTGTATGCATGAGACCCAGTTGTCACTGGGCTTGATTTATTCAATGTTCGTTGACCCGAGTGTGATGGATCGGGCAGCCATTGACTCGCGTTTAGAGCCGACCCAGTTTATATAAAATTTATCATTCTATCAGAGCCAATAATGGTCTAACGATCGAATGGCCTGTGTACGCTTTCGCCCTTCTTCGGTGTGGCGTTCAAGTCCGACAGAGCTTGTCTAGTCGGACTTGAGGGAGAGTGTTAAAGAGTTCTTATCCACACCGAAAGTGTAAGTGTGAGATAAGTAATTTAAATAGGAATTGTAAGGAGAACCAATTACTTTGGGCCTAAGGTTTTAATGGTGGGAGATGCTAGGTGTACCGAAATTTCTTGTCCAGAATTTCGGTACACACCTATTTTGGTAGGTTTTCGGCCACCGAAATAAAAAAATAA
>JAOYMZ010003930.1:0-23755 GCA_025802335.1 Pinguicula primuliflora | reverse complement strand
TTGGGTCGGTTTTCCATCACCATTGTAGTCACTTACGTTTCTTCTTCTCCGGCCAGAAGTTTCCGCTCGATTTCCGGCCATTTCCCGGCCATTTTCCCCTCGTCCGGCACCTAAGGTCAGGCACTGGAAAATTTCTGCAGTTTCCAGTGTTCTTTTCTTGGCATAGTGAAGTTTACTATTTAATTATTCAAAAAATTGCAAACGATATTTTACTAATTTTTTTATTTTTTTGTTACGTTTTAAATATATATATGAAGAATCGAATATATATATTAATATTATATAAAATATAAATGATTCTAACATTATCTGGTGCAAGCTCACATGTGACGGAATTAATTTGCTCTCAAATTAATGAAAATCCTCCGTAATCTACAAAATATGTAAAAGATAATTGTAAAAAATACAAAATAAGTATTCCAAAATATTTTTAGTAGATTGTGCTTGGGCCATGTTTTTTTTTATTTTTTACATATTATTTTAAAAATCTGTAAAACATTATAAAAATTATATTTGTATTTAAGTGTGTACGATTTTATTACATTTGTAGCGTTTCAAATTTGTATTGAATTTCTCTGATTTTATGTTTTTATTATTTTTACAGAATTTTAATTATTTTTTCTATTTTTATGGATTTTTAAAGTCTTTTATTTTTTTTTGCATATTTTTAATATTTTAATTTTAATTTTTTTATTTCAAACTTTTGTATTATATAGTTTATAATTTTAAAATAGTAATAAATAATTTTAGAAAGAACATTTTTTATTTTTATTTTTATTTTTTAATTAAGAGGGTTTTAATCTTTTCATTGGATTAAAATTTTATTTTATTTTTTAAAATAAAATAATAGGGGCAGGTTGCCTTTTTTTACCATAATAAATTAAATTATCAGTTTGTAAATCAGATTAACCAAATCACCGGATTATAAATTGTATTTTACTCGATCAAGATGTCATTTGGAGATGGTAAAAAGTGAGAAGTTGGTCCTCAAATAGTCATGCATGTATTAAATGACGCCAGGATTTCCTGATTAATTTCTTTGGTTGTGAGTCTGTAGTGGCCTGCGGCAAATTTTCTGCTCATGGATTTAAGATGGCGCCAGTGGTGAGCCGAATGACGGGCAGAGCTGGTGGTCGGTAGGAGAGCAGAAGTCGTAGACCTCAAGTTGAGCGCCAATACTTCACGGCACCACTTAGTGTGTGTGCTTCTATGCACAAGCGGTGTAGTAAAAGCAGTGCCTTATAGACCTCTCCAAATTGAGGGGGTTTCAAGAGAATCCGAAAAGGAAATGTGAAGGAGTATGAGTTGGCTGTCAAGTGATGTCTCGCAATTTCTTCCATTGGCCATCGATCTATCAATGCATTTGTAATCACATTCTCTGATGAATTCTCATAGCATAATAAATAATCCTCTAGTTTTATACATTTTCCCTTGCTTTGCAGTGAGTCTCCCTGTCCCAGGCAACTGTACTTCAACAATATCAAACCATATGTGATTTGCTATACTAAAAATGATCATAGTCATACCATAACAAGGAAATAAGTATATGCATCTCCTTCTCCCAGCCAACCGGAATATGATTGGATCATTGATGCTCGATACCTAGGAACATACGCCGTTACAGATGCAGCTGCAACTCCGATTTGGATGGACTAGCAGAAAAGCTTCATCATAAACAGATAGTGTAGTTGATCAAGTTCCATAGACAAAATGGAAAGTTGTAAAACAAGCTATGAATCATTTGAGCCTTCTTGATTGAGTGATCATGAAGTGATGTAGATAGATTCCTCTCTGACGTTTTCATCCATCTAACCAGTAGTAACTAAGCAAGGACAGACCAAGCCCATGAACTCTCTAGACCTTCTCTGTGTCGTACCAAGGAAATTGGAAAGTGAAGCTGGGGTTCGGGTGGCACTAACCGTGATCGCCAGCTTAGTTACTCAGACCACATAGGTTGCGAGAAGAGTATGCAACACGGCCCAATATACAATGACACTTAGCCGCAATGCAGGTCGACGCATCATTGCCCGATCACATGACATCCTGAAAGAATTGTATAAGTACCTTGAAGATTACAAGTTTAAAATTATATTGGCCCATACCGACTTGTTTTTAAACATACCACAAACCGTCGACAATGTCCGATACAGGTCTGGTAAATCGCGGGATACACGGTGATGTAGTAAGTGACTTGAAACCGTGAGCTGAATTGAAAATGGGGAAAGAGAATTGAGGTGAGGATAAGTAAATGATGGCCTGGCCTTCATCTCCACTAGCAAGAATTATTAGCACAATACCTTTATCATCATCGTCGTCGTCCTCCATGTCCCCACGAGGATCAGCATCTATTGCAATGGCAACTTGATCACTATTTGCTTTCCGCAAACTACGAACTTGGGATGCAATGGTCCCAGGAGGAACCCAATTGCTTGTCTACATCAATACACAATACAAATTAATGCAAACAAATTTGTCCTGTTTTATTATTATAATTGACAGAAATCCAATTAAAGCAGAAACTGTAACCCTGTGAGCAACTCAAATTAAGAAAAAGGAAATGGTTAAGAAACCTACCATCTGCCCGGCCTCCACAATCTCCAGAGGAGATGGTGATGCTGCAGCTTTTGCAGAATCTCCAGCACCTTGAAGCATGACGAGCTGGGATTCCTTTTCCCTCAAAGATTTCTTAAGATACTCTTCTTTTCGGGCCAATTCTTCCACCTTATTTCTCTCTTCATGCAACACTTCATTACTCTTCTGAGCCACTGTTCGAAGATTATCCAATTCAGATATCAAACCCAAAATCTTTTTCTGGAGCAACTCTTTACGGTCACCAATCACCCCATCATTCGATTCAATGGGAACAATGTCGCTTACCTCTCTCCGATAAATCAATGAATCTAACCAAGCGAGCATGTCATTAATTTCATTAGAATTACTCTTCTTGGTGATCTGTGTCATAGTCAGAGCATCATTAGTGCTTCGAGTAACCTCTTGCCTAAGAAAAGAGATTTCACCATCACGTTCTTGTAACTGGCTCTGAAGCCTCTCAACCTCCGATAAGAGACTTTCAGATAGAAAATGAAGTTCATCAAACTTGCTCACAGTAACAGAAAGCCTCTTTAAAGCCTTAGTACGAGAAACTTCCAGGTTCTCCAAATCTTTGTTCTTTTGTTGCAGTTCATTTTCCAACTGGTCAATCTTGTTTGCCTGGCCTTCCATTTCAGCCTCTTGTTCATCAAGGGCTTGCATAAGTGCTTCGTACTCTGCAAGAAAATATAATAGATATTATAGCAGTCCCAATACAATGGTACAAGTACAACTAATGTGGACACTACTAAAATATTATTTATAAACAGATCACCTTGTTCTTTAGAAGCAAGTGTGGATCTCAAGATGTCAACTTTTTGCTGCAAATCCATGGAGTTGGTTTCCTGATCTTGCATTTCTCTAATTATCAGTTTCAATGCCTTGTGCTCCTCATCCATAACCTCCAACTGTCTTTTTGAATCACGTAGCTCCGCACTTGCTTGCTGGAGTTGAAGCAAATAATTCTTCGAATTAGTTTCGGCTACTTTTATTTGATTAACAAACTCCGTACAAATTTTGTCCTTTTGGACATCCTTCTCCTGGAGCTCTTTCTGTAAATTTAATATGGTCCTCTTCATTTCCGCCTGGCCAACTTCGAGAAGTTCATTTTGCATGCTAACGAAATTTCTTACCCCCGCTAAAAGCTTGTCGCACATTTCCTTAATGCTCTGCTCATTTTCCCTCCAAAGTTTATAACCTTCTTCATGAGATACTTTCATTTCTGAAGCTCTAGAAGACCAAGCATTTCCACCCACATGGTGGTCCTTCCAATTTTCGATTTCTGAAATTGCAGAGGCACATGTTTCAAAAAGCAAGGAAACATTCTGTCGCAGAATATGAAATTCGGAGTCTTTCTCTTCTTTGACCGATTCCAATTTCTTGACCTCTGTCTTCAATAATTCATATGAGTTCTTCTGGGACGTATATTCTCCGTAAACATTCATCACCAGTTCAGATAACAGAGAAGCTTCATGTTGCACTAACTGCGAATGGTTGTAAAGTTGCTTCCTGACAGAAGCCAATTCTTTCATAAACACCTAAAGGTGAAAAAGTAAATTAGGCTCGGGCAATGTTCACAAACAAAATAATCTGATGGATTCACTGGAAACCCATCAGTATCCAATATAGAAAATGCAAGTTGAAAAAAAAAGGTGTTCCACAACAATACTAAGAATCCATAAGTTCTGCAGTCTTGCTAGTCATGCTGTGTAAGTACTTTATCTCATGCAATATGTTTAGCGAAATGGTTGGCCTGTCTTCCAACTTCCACATTAGTTCAGTAAGTTTAATGAGACGCTCTACTCCAAAGTATATCTAATACACCCGGTTTTACACATCAATGCATACACCAGAGATGAGACAACAAGCAAACAAATAAACCTGATCAATTAAAAGAAAGATGGAAGGTAATTCTGAAACAGACATTTGATACCCTTTAGTCTAGATCTTGCACGGGATTCAACCACCGCCCCTCTTTTAAAATCAACAACACCATAAAGAAAACATATCTTATGTCCTTCTAGGTTCCAAAAGCAAATGCAAGAAATAAATCATATCAGTCTGGGAAAAAAAATGCAGACTCTTAAAGGTATGATCTCTCAATAACCCATGTTAATAGTTCATTTCATTTAATAAATTCCAAGACAATCGACGGTGCAAGCATAAAAAAAGTAATGCTGGTACAAACATTACCTTGTTTTCACATTTCCACGACATGGCACCCCCAATAGTGTCTGGGAAAAGAGGAGTACTTATACGAGTACCTTCTGATTCCAAAAATGATTTCATTGTTGATTTTACAAATTGTAAAACTGCTACATCTCTGGAAAGAACATCACTCACTTCTCTTGTGATAGTAGAAAGATCATCTTGCATGTTTTCAATACCAGATCTTAACATTACAAGTTCTGATAACTGCCTGTCGTTTTCCTTGGAGTGTGCATGTGAGAGCTTCTCATTATCAACAAGAGCTTTATGTTTGGCCATTTCAGCCAAATCTTTTTCCCTAGAAAGTACTGACAGCTCATGAAAAGCTTTAGCTAGCTCTTCCTGAAGCGCGTCGTTTCTTTCTTGAACATCATTTAGTTCAGCAAGCAGTAGGTCGGTAGCCCTTTTTGACTTTCTTAATTCTTCTTCACGGGAGTCCAGACCACTACGAAGATCAAGCAAGTACTTACCAAGTTCCTTTAGGTTCTCAACAGGATTTTTTGTACTAAATGCAAAGCCAAGCCCAACATCATCCAAATTATTGACAATACTGTTCCAGCTATCATTTTTTTCGTGAAACAAGCGTTCAGTTTCTGCCAGTCGATCCTTGAGGATGTTATTTTCAGATTCCATAGCTAGTACCCTCTCATGAATGGAGGACAAGCTTTGAACCTGCTTCTCATGCTCAAAAGATGATTCCTGAATACGGCTGTTCTCAGATTTTAGCCGCTCCACTTCAGCACTCAGATCTTCTATTACTTGCTTCATGGCATCACGCTGTTGAACTAAGGACTTCCCTTTTCGAACAGCAACATTTAACTTCTCCCTCAAAGAAGATGATCGCTGCTCTTCCTCATTAAGTTTCTCTTGCAACTCTTTCTTTTTTACTTCAAGTCCATCAACTTTCTGAAGTAAAGATTGGCTGTTAAGCAAGTAGCTATCTCTTTCCTCCTTCAAATGGGCCAATTCAACTATTGAATCATCAAGGTTTTTTCTCAGTGTGGCAACATCCTGGTCTTCAGAAGAAGCCCTTCTATGAGACAGCTTGCCACGTTCGGTGATATGCAGATCAGCAGAATCAATGTCAACAGGATTCCCAGAAGAAAGCATTTCATATTTCTGTATGAACTTCACCAAAATTTCTTCTAAACATGTAACATTTTTGACATCCACATATTCTGCAAAAGAATCTTGGAGAGCATCACAAACCAATTTATGAAGTCTTCTAATTGCATCCTCAGTATGATGAATATTTTCTTCCATCGTAAGCCTCTGTTCTTGTAAAATACTAATTTCATTCTGAAGATTTTCACTTCTAACTCTGAGATCAGTATTTAGGTCCTGTAATCTTCTAACTGCATCTTCTGTACGGCGAATTGCTTCTTCCATCTCCAGCTTCTTATCTCGCAAAATTTTCACTTCAGTTTCAAGAATATCATTTCTATTGTAGAGATCAGCTATCTTATTCGAACTAGTGGCATTATCACGCCGCAGTATCTCCAAGTCATTTGCCATGATTTCTTTCTCTACGCACGCTTGCTGGATGCCTACTTCAAGCTCAGATGTTCTTCTTTGTGAAACTTCCGCTTCAGCAGTAAGAGATCCACAAAAACTCTCCAAGTTATTAACCTTCTGCTGAAGAGAATAACAAAGGCTATGAGATTCTCCTAATGCATTTTCCAACCATTGAAACTTATCTCCAGGATCCATCGATCGCAACTGAGAAGGCATATCTATTCTATCCAGAATTTCTTCCCACCGCTGCACGAGGTTGTTCCTTTCCAATAATGATTGTTCAAGCATATCATTTTGTTCGGCCAAGCCATAAAATTTGTTCTGTAATTCCTCATATCTTCTTCTAAAATCATCAACAGAATCAGCATTTTGCCGGGTCTCTTCTTTCAGGCCGTCCCCACCAACATTTCCAAAATCAGAATATGAACTACCCCCAATTGAGTTTCTCCTGTCCCAGTCACCCAGAGGCAAAGAGTTAGACCCAACAGATTTAGATAACCAATCTATCTTTTCAATTATATCTCTGGAATGGAAGTGCTCGGGCAACTCAAGATCTTCTAGAATCTCTTCTATTCTCTGAAGGACCGAGTCTTTAAGAAGAAATGACTCTCTTAGGGCAGTAGCAGAATTACGAATATAGGAGAGCTCAGATTCCAGAGCTTCCATGCGTTCACCTGCCTCCATGTAATCTTTTAGTTTTGTTTCAAGTTCCTCAAGCCTGGCATCTTTGGATTGTAGCTCTATAGAGGATTTCTCCAGCTCCCTAGAATTCTCAGATAAGGATTGCTTGAGGCTATCACGCTGTGAAATCAAACCTTTCCCCTTCGTAACTGCTATGCTTAGCTTCTCCCTAAGGGAAGACACACGCTGTTCCGACTGTTCCAGCTCTATAACTTTCTCCTGCACCTTAAAATTAAGACAAACTAAGTCTTCCACAGCACTCCTCAAACTTTCCTTGAAAACAAGATTTTCAGTTTCATGGAGCAAAACAGCCAGATTCAATTGTTCCACTTCTCCCCTCAGCACGCCTATCTGCATTTCTTGAGCTGTAGATAAGGTTAAACCCTGGTTAGCTTCTTTATATTTCTGAACAAGTAAATACATAAGGGACTCAAGATGTGAAGCAGGATCATCTCCATCCTTCTCTGCCATCTCCAGCTTAACTGATTGTTCAACCTCCTCAACTAACTTCAGGATGGTATCTTCTTTAAGACACCTTCTCTCCACATCCTCAAGCTCTCTCACTCTGCTCATCAACTCTGCAGTGGCTTCTTTATATTCCGACTCCAGCTTCAATCCCTCGCCAAACAGTTCTCTTAATTGATCCAAGAGTATATTGAAAACATCAGGATTAACAAGGCCTTGTGTTGAATCATGAACCACGAGATTCTCCCTTTTATTTGGGTAGTAACCTGTTGTTTTGCTACGGCGCTCTGTGAGTTCATTGTGCAGCCTCTGCAACCCATTCAAAGCCGCATTGCTCCTATTTGATATTTCTTGGTAGTCTCTCTGAGCAGAGTCAAGTTGACCACGTGCATCCTCAATCACTTTGCCCGCGCCAACAATAGAAGAAACAGCATTACCAACAATGTCAAGGTTGTTATCTACACAAGCTGATAAGCCAGCCCAAGAAGTCTTGATACTACTATCAAGCTCGCCTACTGCCAATGCAATTTGGGAGAAAACAGAATTCCATTCTTCTTCAAGAATAGATTCCCTCTCAGCCACTTCTGCCTGGAGGTTTTGCAATTGATTGGACATGGAATTAACCATCTCATCTGAATCTCGACACAATATTTCAAACTTGTTCTGCAGCTCATTCATGTTATCTTGGCTGTAAATCAATTTCTCTCCAAGTTGATTGTTTTCTGACTTCAAGTCTTGTTCTCGCTTTTGCAGGACATTACAAAATTTCAAAAGTTCATCCTCTTCTACAACAATGCGACCAATATGCTCTCTCAGAATCTCATAGACAACCATATGCTCTATATTTACCTTTTCCACCAGATCAGTGTACTCTCTGAGAGAATCATACCTGCTCTGGGACACACCATCTGCATTAGCAAGTAATGTACTATTCATTAATCTGCAGAATCCACTAGCATTCTCTTCGTCACAAAGTAACTCCTTTAGCAACATTCTCATACTTTGTATTACCATTTTAATCTTAATATAAGAGTCCACGGTCGTTGGTGCCACGGGGTCTACGTCATCAACTTGACTTTTTGACTCAAAAGCTTGAATTAATCTAGACACTCCAGGAGCAGCAATTTTGTCCGAAAAATTACCCAATGAAGTCATGTGCAAGTGCATACCTTCAATTTCAATCTCAAGTTTCTGCATCATCATTCCTACATTCCTCAAGTTCCTTTTCAGTGCTACGAATCCAGAAGAATCTTCATAAACCTTAAATTCTAACTGTTCAAGAGACAGACAATCAGACATGGGGGGTTCCTGCGAGGTAAAGTTGTCATCTTCGATTTTTCGTGCTGCAACTTCCCCATGATATGAGTGTTTATTCGCATCAAATTCATTCAGTTTTAACTTTTGTAACTCCAAGTCAGCATAGAGGGCTTCATTTTCCTCGGTAAGTTTTTTAATGTGGAATGATGCTTCTTTCAGGTCATTCACAGCCTTACAGCTATCTGCTTGAAGACCAGCTTCTAACGTTTTCATGACCGCCAGCTCATGAGATTTCTCCTCATAATCGGCATACAGACTTTTCTTCTCCTCTTCAAGCCTGTTCTTCTCCTCGGTTATGGATGTGACACTCTCAATTAAGTCTGAGACCTTCGTTTGAAGAGTGTCCACCAAATCTTTAGAGTCCGTCAATTCCTTCGACACATTATCGATCTGTTGGACCCATAACGCTTCATTATGTTTAACTTCATCTCTTTCTTCTGATATTGTTTCCAAAATCTCATTTAAAATTTTCTTTTCTGCCTCTACAGCTTCTACTCTGCCCTTAAAATCTTCCAAGTTGGCAAGCAATTTACTATTCTCAAAAAACATAGAATCATTCTTCTCCTCAAACCGTTTAGTTTCATCTGCAAGAAAATTATGCAATGAGTCCAAAGAAGCCTTGGACCGCTCCAATTCTCCTACAATTTTCTCATTCTCAAGCAAAATATTTCTTTTCTCCTCTGAAATATGTATTTTCTCTTCACTTAACACTTTTAGACTCCTATGAAGATTTTCATTGTCAAACTCCAAGGCTTTCACCAAGTTCCTGCAGTCCAATAAATCAGAAGACAGGCTTGATACTTCTGCATGGGCAATTTCTAAATTATTATGCAACTCATTAACTCTGGCATCAAGGTCCTGAACCTTATCTTTTGAATTGAGAAGCTCCTTCTGGAGCTCTTGCCTGTCCAAAAGAACTTGATGAAGTTCTCTTTTACACTGCAAAATATCTTCAGCAAGTGTTTCATGATTTGCTTGATCTTTAACAAGTGACATATTCGCTGCGCAGACTTCATCAATCAAATTTTCAGTCTCAGAAAGCTGCAAATGCAATGCATCTTTCGAGAAACTGGTAACATACAACTGTTCTTTGAGCCTCTCAAAAGTATCATAAAATTTCGTTTTTCCTGCTTCTCTGAAATTCGCTGACATCAACACGAAACCCATTTCTTCTTCTTCAAGTTTCTGCAAAATTTCTGCAAGCTGCGAAAGTTTGATCATGCTTCCTTCTAATGCTGGCGATAAGTCTATTTGCTTGAAACCTAAACCTTGTGTAGAATCATCAGTTTCAAACTCAGATAATCTTTCTGCTCTGGCATGATCAGAACCATTCAAATGGCAATCAGTCTGGATAACAACATGGCCACCAGATACATTGAAGACTTCCGCTTTCACTTCACCGGAAGAATCGAGCATGTCTTTAGTTAGCCCACCAGTAGGTCTTAAATCCATAGCTGACACCAACTCAGACTCCGTAAAAGGATCAGAAATAATCGGAAAGCCATGGCTGCTCTGAGAATTTTCTTCAATATTTTCGGCAGCGGCGATGTTCAATAGAGAATTATCATCATTGCTGATTAGCATGGGAACTGGGATCTCCTCAGCTGCCAAAGATTTCTCTAAACAAGCTGTCCTATTTCCATCAACAGCTTCATGTGAAGAACGACTATTATTTACTTCACTCTTTGTCCACATTCCCCCATCATTTTGATCCTTACTGGAACTTCCAATTTCCTGCATCGCCCCTACCAAAGAAATTTTGACCAAAATTAACAATCTCTGATAAAAGAGCAGGGCACGAGGGGTGGGAGAAAAGTAAGTCAGCAAGGAAGACAGCATCAAGAGTGAGGGCACAAACCTACATCTGTTACCTGCTCTTCCCGTTGTTGCCTCTCTGGTTCAGATGAAAAATCAATCAGCAAAGGCAGACTGAGGACTGCCAAATTTTCTTCTGCAACCATTGCATCTGAAGTGTTGGACATATTATATCTATCATCCTTGTGAATAGAAGAAAACATGCCTTCTGTTGAGTCCCCCATCGGGGTGGCGTATCCTTCATCAGCAGTCTCACTCAACCTGCTTGCACTCATTCCAGAACCCTCCAATACAGCAGTCTCTTCAGGAGATACAATCTCAACAATACCAGCATCTTCGGGCATGGCTTCATTAGTGCGAGAAGTAATATCAACTGACCCTGGATCCAGTCCAGAACCTGATTCTGCGACATCAATGATATATCGGGCATCATGTTGAGATCCTTCTCCAACAGCTGGATGCAATTTTGCTTCGGTGGCAGTGCCTCCTGCTGTATCACGTCCGGATTTAGTAGATGAACCCGAAAATTTAGTACTATTCCCTTTCTTATCCTTCTTCTGCCTGAATTGTTGAAGCTGGCAGATGAAAAGAAATGCCAAAATCAATCAACTGTGTACTTTGGAGAAAGGAGCAGGTATCAGCCGATATATGATGGACTGAAAGCACACTCCGTAGGTTTAGCAATATGTATACATAACGGAAATATTCTTGTTTTGCGATTGCACGAATATAAATGTCCACAACCAAGTCTGAACTCCAACAGAAAATGAACTACACAACAAAATTGGATTGATTTGGCTATAATTTACACATAACCGAACCCGATCCCCACGTTCTACTTGTTTTTCTTCCGGCTTCCCATTCATAAGTAAAATAGCTACATTCCAGTCGAAATTTAAAAAATAAGAACACGACGGTCACCGTTTTGCGACCGGCAGCAAGCAAATCGGTGCGGTTTTTCTTCTGGTCCATTCGAAGTAATTCGATTCAATCCGCCATCAACATCTCATTCTAACCATCGAATTAGAGAAATCGCCACTCAAAAATCTAGAGGAAAGGAGAAAGAGATTAAGAATCTTGTAGTACCAAAACGACAGGAAGTTTCAAAACTAACAAAAACGAGAAGATGAATTTCATCAGAGGATCAATAGATTCCTACCTGATTTGAACTCCAGTTAAGGTGGAGGGGCGTAGATCTGGTGCAATTTGAGGATTTTCTCTTTCTCTGTGAGTTGCTTTTCTTTGATTCGAATCAATGCTAATTAGTACGCTTACGCATTTCCTTCGGTTTGCCGGCGGATCCAGCCGAGGTCAAGTTTCCACTACATTGCCAAATCATGGCAAATACACCCCAGCCCTGACTCCTTGTATGTTGTCCTCAACCTTGTCCAATTATGGCTTAGACGATCGCTTAAGAGCTGAATGGGCACTGACCGAATCTGCTTAGCGTTTTTCGAACAATGTGGCAAATTGACTATGTTGTAGAGCTGTAAACGAACAGAGCCGTTCGTGAACAAACTCGAATTCGACTCGTTTAAAACCCGTTTGTTCGGTTCGCTAACCTTAACGAACAGAGCTCAAACACGAAACTCTGTTCGTTAAGCTTAACAAACAAGCTCGGTTCGTTCGTTAACCTTACCAAACAAGCTCTGTTCGTTCGTTAACTTTACCAAACAAGCTCGATTTATTCGTTAACCTTAACAAACAGAGAGCAAATATGGATTTGTTTGTTCGATCTTGGTATGTTAAACAACCTTTTTTGGATATCATTTTATTTTGTATGATAGTTTTATTTTTGTATATGATGAGATATAAGACCATCTCGTTAGGGACCTAAATTTTAAATTGATTTTGATTATGTTTGATATCATATCAAACAACCCAGTTCAGTGTAAAGTGTTGCAATGTATTCGTACATACACATTAATTTACTGATCAATATGATTGTTTTTGTTTGAATGATCCGTTAAATGATAGTGAAAGTATTAATCAGTCTTTACTTTTCATTATTTTCATTACTCCTTAATGCAGAATGAACGATCTCGAACAAATAAACGAGTCGAACATGAACAAATGCAAATCATCCCGTTCGCGAGCCTGTTCGCAAACGGTTCGTTTAGCTTAACAAACAAGCTCGGTTCGTTCGTTAAGTTTAACAAACAAGCTCGGTTCGTTCGTTAAGCTTAACAAACAAGCTCGATTCGTTCGTTAATTTTAACAAACAGAGCTTGAACATGACCTATTCGGTCGAGCTCGCTTCGTTTACAGCCCTACGTGGCTATCATTTTATGCGGAAATGGTAGGTTGTCTTTTATATCTAATTTTTAATGATCTCATCTTTAAATTTATTCCGAAATAATAGACTGTTTATGAATATATTTTACTTCTTTTACTTCTTCCTATTATTTATTTTACTTTTTCTTCCTTTTTTATAAGGAATCGTATTTTGCAAAGTTTTTAAAAGAGTCATTTAAAATTTTATGGTAATTATATATACTAAAATTAATGATGGATTATTAAAATAATATTTATTTAATTAACTAAGTGTGAAAAGGAGGTTAATTTTGTCTTTTAATTTATTTGTGAGTGAATACAAAAATGTCGTTCTATTTTTTAGAAAAGAAAAGCATGTAGATTTGTAGTTATTTTTAGAATGCACAGTACATTAATTTTTTAAATATTCTTATAATCACAAACATAAGTTTAAGAATTCTATGTAAAAAGGTCTAAGACCATTTAGAAATTAGTAATGCTACATGTACCCTCAATCTTGACCTTATTCATTAACCCTCTTATGTGGCAAGCATCACAACCACATACACAACCACAATCATTTTTTAATGTGTGGTTGTGATGCTTGACACATAAGAGGTTTATGAATATGGTCAAAAGTGAGGGTACAAGTAGCATTATTCTTTTGAAGTCGATTATATATTTTAATCTTGATGCCCGAAGTATACCATTTGTTTTCGTTTAAGAAATTTTGTACTTGTAACTTATATTTATATGGCATAGTTTTTTTGGTTTAAGCCACCTAAACCAAGATCTAGAATTGAATTCACAATTATCTCGACACAAGAATTCCTAACAAGATATACAAAATATTTAAATAATAACAAGTGTATTATTTGTGAATAAAATGACGGTTACTAATTTAAATGGGTTCCATATCCATAAATAAAAAACTAATATAACTTCAATTTGAAAAAATAATAAGTATATATAAATTACATCAAATTTGATATCAATGAAAACTTACGACTGACTGATAATTATGGTGGTGTTCATTTCGATCAACAGTAAATGATTGTTGAGCATAAGAGTGCATCCACAACCAAAAAGTAAGCATGAAAATTGGATCTTAAAATATCAAAAGTTTAGGAATGCCTATGAAGAAAAGGGCAATTCGAAACCTGATAATACATCAAAAGGTGGACATGTTATGCGTACAGGAAACAAAATTCGAACAAATGGATAGGAGAAGGTGTACTAGCTCACGGACTTCACCAAATTTTGAATGGGAACATAAAAATTAAGTTGGACAGTAAGGAAGAATATTGTGCATTTGGAATTTAGAAATTCAAACTGCAGAGCTCTTATTCTAAGGATGGTTTTCTGAGTGTAACAGGTCTGTCGGGAGTTGAGGAAGTAGAAGTTACTATCATAAACATCTATGCACCGGCACAGGTTGGTGCAAAAAGACTGTTATGGCAAAGATTACAGGATATCACCAGTATGAGGCCTCATGCCCAATGGTGTTTAGTAGGGGATTTTAACGCTTTAAAAAACCCAGACGAAAGAAAAAGTACATCACCACTGGCAATCAGGGAGATTGTTGATTTTAAGTCATTCATGAATGATCATTACTATAAGTGGCTGGTGGTAGTGGATATGTATTACATCAAAAGTTCCGCACATTGAGATTAAAGTTGAGTGAGTGGAACAAGCAGGTATTTGGAAATGTAGATCGGAAAATAGAAAAAATAAAGCAAGACTTGTTGTCATTGAATCTAAGAGCAGAGACAAACATACTGGAGCCTGAAGAAATGGAGCAAAGGCGACATTGTTGGAACTTACTGCAAATAGCTCCACAAGACAAAGAGAAAATTATATGTCAAAAGTCAAGACCTCGCTGGATAAATGAAGGAGACAGTAACACGAAGTACTTTCACGCAAGATTGAAAGAGAATCGAAGCAGGAACACAATTAGAGCATTGATGATAAACGGAGAATGGTGTGATGAAGTGGCTCCTTTTAAAATGGCAGTAAAACAATACTTTGAATCTCAGTACATCATTTTAAATGTACAGTATTCATGCATACCACTGCAATTAAGTTGGCATCCCGAATGATCTACTTAAATGATCACCAGTAAATACATAACGGTCCGTTTTCTCACCCTGTAAACTCCACAGTCATCACTTAACTTTTATAATGTACGATGTATAATTGTGATATTGTCACTTTCCTGCAGGGACTGTCAAACTTCTTCCATTTTATAGCATGCATATGGTCTATTGGAAGCAGTGACAACTATCATTTTACAACTATTTTATAAATCAGATGTATTTTATATATACTCACGCACACTTTTTGGGTGGAGGAGGGCGGCAGACAAAAACATAATTTTTTAGATAGTTTTTTGATTTACCATTTTAGGTTACTGCATTTGATTCCATTTTAACAATCATTATAGTGTTCTCATTGCATAGCTGGTCAGCAGACCAGAGTCTGCTTTAAGAAGCACCCTCCCTCAAAGAAGTCAGAATTGCTGGAATTAGTGCATTTTAACGTGTGTGGCCCATTGAAGGTAAACACTTGGTGGCGCATTTTACTTTATTACCTTTATTGATGATTGCTCCAGGAAGTTATTGGTCTATGCTTTGAAGTCAAAGGGCCAAGCACCAGAGAAATTCAAGAAATTCCATGCATTGGTTAAAAGACATTCAGGAAAGAAGTTAAAATGCGTTCGTTCTGACAATGGTGGTGAGTATTGCGGACCATTTGATGTTTATTGCAAGCAACATGGTATCAGACATGAGAAGACTCATCCAAAAACTCCTCAGCTTAATGGTTTAGCCGAGAGGATGAACAAGACCCTGATGGAGAGAGTTAGGTGTATGCTTTCTGAAGCAAAGTTACCTAAGTCGTTTTGGGTGAGGCACTGCACTGTACACGGCAGTGCATATTATCAATCTTAGTCTGGTGGTTATTTTGAATTCTGAAGTGCCAGACAAGATTTGGTTTGGCAAGAATGTCAAGTATGATGATTTGTGAATCTTCGATTGTAAGGCATATGTGCATGTTCCAAAGGATGAGAGATCCAAGTTGGATACGAAGACTAGGCAGTGCATCTTTATCGGTTATGGTCTGGATGAGTTTGGATACAAGTTGTATGGTCCAGTTGCGAAGAAATCGATCAGAAGTTGTGACGTGAAGTTCATGGAAGACCAAACCATTAAGGACATTGATAATACTTAGAAGGCTACACCCGAGAAAGACAATTGTTTGTCTGATATTATTCCAGTTCGGATACCTGCTCAGAATCCGAATGATGTTGGTGATCAACAAGTTGGAGACGATGTAGAGGCTTCCTCTTCTGATGTTCAAGAGGAACATAAGATATCACAAGATGAGAATCTTGGTGATGATCCTGAACCACCTCAGCCTCAACTCATGAAATCTAGCCGACTGCAATTTCCATCTACCAGGTATTCTTCTGATGAGTATGTTATGTGGACAGATGAAGGTGAGCCTGAGAGTTTCCATGAAGCCATGAAAAGTGATGAAAAGGAGAAGTGGTTGGATGCAATGAATGATGAAATGAAGTCTTTATACGACAAGCATACTTTCAATTTGGTGAGATTGCCGAAAGGCAAGAATGTATTGATGAACAAGTGGATATACAAGGTGAAGCAAGAGAGCAATTCTACAACTCCAAGGTATAAAGGCATATTGGTGGTGAAAGGTTTCGGCCAGAAGAAGGATGTTGATTACAACGAGATTTTTCTCCAGTTGTGAAGATGTCATCCATTAGAACCGTGTTGGATTTGGCTGTTACTCTTGATTTGGAGGTAGAGCAAATGGATGTCAAGACTGTGTTCCTTCATAGTGATTTGGAAGAAGAGAATTATATGGAGCAACCTATTGGTTTCCTTGTTGAGGGCAAGGAAACTATGTTTGTAGGCTAAGGAAGAGCCTATATGGGTTGAAGCAGGCTCCGCGTCAGTGGTACAAGAAGTTTGAGTCTGTCATGTATGAGCAAGGCTGCAAGAGGACTACTTCTGATCACTGTGTCTTTATTAAGAAGTTTGCTGATGATAATTTTATTATTCTGTTATTGTATGTCGATGACATGCTTATTGTTGGAAAAGATGTTTCCAGGATTAACAGGTTGAAGAAGCAATTGGGCGAGTCATTTGCCATGAAAGACTTGGGAGCTACTAAACAGATTCATGGTGTAAGAATCGGGCGTGACAGGAAGGAGAAGAAACTTTGGCTGTCACAGGAGCACTATGTTAAAAGATTGCTACAAATGTTTCAAATGGAAAATGCTAAGGCTGTGAGTACCCCTTTAGCTACTCATTTTAAATTGAGTATGAAGCAGAGTCCTTCCAGTGAAGCTGAAAGATCTGATATGCAACGAGTTCCTTATGCATCTGCTGTGGGTAGTTTGATGTATGCAATGGTATGTACGAGACCAGATATTGCACATGCTGTTGGTACAGTCAGTAGATTTTTGTCTAATCCAGCCAGGGAGAGAGCATTAGAATGTCGTGAAATGGATTTTGAGGTATCTTCGTGGTACTAGTGATTTGAAGCTTTGTTTGGGAGGTGATAAGCCTATACTTATGGGCTATACCGACTCTGATATGGGTGGGGATGTTGATTCTAGAAAGTCTGTTTCTGGGCACTTGATTGAGTTTGCAGGGGAAGCTGTGGCATGGCAATCGAGATTGTAAAAGTGTGTCGCATTGTCTACTGTTGAAGCAGAGTACATTGCTATCACATAAGCTTGCAAGGAGTTGCTTTGGATGAAAAAATTCTTGCAGGAACTTAACTTTAAGCAGGACAAGTACGTGCTGCTATGTGATAGTCAAGGTGCAATTCATCTTGGTAAGAATCCAACCTTTCATTCTAAATCCAAACATATTTATGTGAGGTATTATTGCATATGTGATGTTTTGGATGCTAGACAATTGGAATTGGCTAAAGTTCATACAGATGATTGTAGTGCTGATATGATGACAAAAGCGTTACCATGAGGGAAGTTTGAAATTTGTTGCGAGATTGTCGATTTGGAGTAAAAGGCCCAAATATGTGAAGCCCATTAATAGATGAGATGAGTTATGTTAGGGTTATAACTTATGACTTGTCATGATAATTAGAGAGGCAGTCGCAAGTGAATTGTGAGAGATAAAAGAAGAAGGTTTTTTGCGCACACCCTGACCAGCAACCATAAATCTTCGTTCACGTTTTTGTTCACCGTCGGATCGGGATGCAAGTTTTGTAGTGAGTTCAGGACTTCTGGATCTTAAATCTGACCGGTTGGATTAGTAAGAAGTTGTCGAAGGAAGGAGATATCGCGTCTGAACAGTGGCAGGCTAATTCTGTTTTCAATTTCTTTTTGTTCTCAAATTCTATGTGTTCTGAGTTGATTGTTGAGCATGATTCGTACTGCATTTGTGGACTCTCTTGTATCCTATTTTGATCATAGTGGAGCTTGATTTGCTGGCTTGTGCCCGTAGTTTTTACCTCTCATATTGAGAAGAGTTTTTCACGTTAAAATCTCTTGTGTTGATTTTAGTTGTTTTCATTTATTTGATATTGCTACCTCCTCAAGATTTCATACAAGTTGGAGAAATTATTATTATTCGTTTCGTATTGCTCAATTATTTGTTATTGATCTTTCCGTATATTTCCCATCAGTTGCTTGGCTTACATGGCATCTTGAAGCGGTTTGTGAAAAATTGATTAAATTGTCTTGAATGAAATTCTTCTGATATTATAACTTCTTATTTGTTACTTCAGATTTTTTACTTTCTTCGGAAACTGCTGAATCCAATTATTGAAAATCTTTCTCAAGCTATCATGTTTACTAAACACACAATATAGTGAGATAATTTTTCAAAATTTCATTATATCCTGTCTGCTTAATTAAATTATTATTTTTTAATTATTTTCTATTTTTTTAAAACCCGACCCGAGTTTGGTTGGGTTTTCAGACCGGGTCACGCGGTCCGGTCCAGTCCCAAACTCTAATGACAAGTCCAATCTAAAAGGAAAATCTTAACAGGGACAGGTGGTCCAGTCCAATCCTCCAACTCTAATAACAGAGTCCAATCCAAAAGGAAAATCCTTGACTGCAGCCCTCATGTCGGGTGCTAATTTGATGGCGCAGATATGTATGAAGTTGTGATGTTAAAGGCTGACAAATTTTCTTTTCTGCCACCGCCACGCTGGTTACTCTTTTTTTATAATTTAGCACGCACCGTCCTTCCAAAAAGCGGTGTCGTGCACCATTTTTCAAAATTTAGTAACAATTAACACCGAATTGTGAAAGTTCGGTGGACTAATCTTTGGGATTATAGGATAATTAAAATGCACCGGACTTCCATAGTCCGGTGCATCTATGAACCGAACTTGTGAAGTCCGTGCTCATAGATTGAATATAAAAGTTAAAATCTCTGTAAAGTATACAGTTTGTAGGGTTTACCTCCATCATCTGTCACTACGACTCAATAGTCGTTTTTATCAATGATCCACGCTGGAAGACGGATCCCTCACCCTATTCAACTAGTTAAGAGAATTTGGCAGATCGCAGAGTCGTCCGTTTCCTTCCAAGCTAGACATCTCCCAAGAGCGCTCAACACGGAGTCAGATACCCTGGCGAAACAAGGGCTCATTTGGTCTGATTTTGAATGCCACGTAGTTAACAGTAACAAGCCGAACACAACTGACTCACGAGCTCGAGCGGAGATTACATATTCAAGTCCAACAACACACAATTTTGTGTTTCAACCACCGTGATTAGCACGTAGTTTCTTTCCATTTTCTGTAACTTTTTTTGTATGTTTAAGCCTTTTAGCGCCTCCCTGATATATAAAAAATACAATTTGTAGGGTTTTTTTGTGTTGAACCAAAAATATAATAGAAAATAAAAAAAACACCATATACACTAAGTTGGTGAGAGAAATAGTGGTAAAAATTTTATTGTTGGTGCGAGAGTTATACGACGAATTGCTCATTATTTATCAAAACAAACATCACCATAATAATCAGCATGTCGTGTACTTCGATTTAAGATGTGTCTTGTTATGATTTTGATGAAATTATTATTTTTTATTTTCATGTGAATTTATATTTTGTGATATTAGGGATTATGCTTTGACGGCGAGACCATCTTAATATTAATAACTATTTTTATTAGGTTTTCAATTTTGTGCTAGTTAAGCCACGTAATATTAATGACTATTTTTTATTAGGATTTAAGGTTTTTCGAGTTTAAGATTTATTGGATTTAGGGTTTTAGTTTGTATGTGGGAAGCCGCAATAATATAAATCATCATTTTTATTGGGGTTAAAAATTATTTAAATTTAGAATTTAGGGTTTATATGGTTTAGGATTTTATATTTTTGGCAACGAAGCCACTGTAATGTTAATGGCTATTTTTTATTAGGGTGTAGAGTTTTTAGACTTAATGATTTAGGGTTTATAGGGTTTAAGTTTTTTAACGGCAAAACCAACGTATTATTAATCAATATTTTTATTACGTTTGAGATTTTTTAAATTTATGTTTATAGAATTTTTAGAATTTATAAACTTATTAAATTGTATTATATTAACATGTAAAAAACTTGTTCCCATACTTCCCACAATAATGATACATACCGCTATTTCACACTACTTTTATCAAAAATGATATAAGGCACCCCAGAACCCACAACACTCTTCACACTCTCACATTCCTAAATAGGGAGGCCACACATATACCAACATGTATGTGTATACGCTCACACATGGTGTAAGTGGAGGGTGTGTATTCACTTGGAGGTGCCTTATAGTGAAACTCCACTTTTACACACTTTCTCATATGGGGTTGCGTGGATCCCATTCACTGACATGTGGGGTCCACCCCCATGCAAGGCGTGAGATAGTTGTATGGAATGGGTCGTATATAGTACCTTTACTTCCCACCTTCAACTATAATCTTTTTCCTACCATTTCTCTCTTCAATTATATTTATTTATATGTGTTTGAAGTTAAAGTGTGCTTTTTTAATTTTTTATTCTACTTTTTGTTCGGTAACCAAATAAAGCTGGCACATGGTTTATATTTCACAGCTTTTTAACTTTTATATTGAATTTGAACTTCACCGCTTTTTCTACATCCGGTGTCACCCTAATCCTAATTTGAAAATAGGAAGTCCGGTGTCAATTTTTATCGAGATTTGAAAAGGCAGTGCTTTTTGAAAAGGCAGCGTAGTGTATGCTAAATTACAAATAGAAAATAACCAAGGTAGTAGAAAAGAAAATTTACGTGGGTAACATCTTACTCAGCCTATGCCCTAACAAACTTTTGTTGTGCCGTAGGAACTAACTGCGTTACGTGCTTGTGCCTGTTCTAATCTTTTGACTTGAGATCTCCTTCTTTTGGTTGCAGTAACTCAGTATGACATGACATGGATTTGAGATGGTGAAATCAATGAGTGACTTTAAGGGATGCAAAAACCGGTACGAAATTTCGAGTTTTAGAAAAAAGCTACCCAAATAATGTTTTGGGTCGTCGAAATCCGACCCCCGGATACAAATACCCGAACTCGAGTTCGGATAATACCTGAATATGTTTAAAAAAAACATGGGTTTGAGTTCGGGTATCCGAACTCGATAAAAAAAACAAGTGTTTTAACCTAGACGTGTTGGCCTAGTGGTGGAAAATCTCCACTTAAGTCTCTCAAGACAAGAGTCGGGGGGCGAATCCCACTGGTGACAAGAAATTCGTCTGGACCACGACCGCGAGTATGGGCCTGAGTTTAACCCGGTTCGTGTGGGGATCGCCTTACACAACCCCTGTGGATTAGTCGGGACAGGAATGAATACCACAAGTTATAAAAAAAAAACAAGTGTTTTTTTTTATAAGAGTGACAGGTTCTGGTAACAAGTTTTTTCTGCAGCTCTACTCTAGTGCCATATCCTAATTTCGTCAAGTTCATCAGTTTCCATCAAACTAGGCCAGCTATTTGGTGTTCATCATTCTATATTCCTCAACCAGAACTCATATTGGGAACACTGGAGATGTTGAATAACTGTGCACTGTACTACTCTATAATTGGGCTTTAAACCACAGCACAGCCAAAGCGTCTCATGTTCCTTGACTTTCAGGCAAAGACATCTCCGATGGTGTACTGGACCGGGTGGATTTCGGTAAGGCCAATCTCGAAGGGACTTTTTCCAGCACTCCTCTTGCACCCTTGTCAAACATATTACTCACCTGAAAAATCAGCTTATTATGTCGGTCAAATCTGATTCAAAGGAACTGCTGAATGAATAATTTACATGTCTAACCTGCTTGGAGGAAAGACCAATCTTCTCGAGATCAGTAAGCTGCAGCAATAGTAAAAGAAATGGTAAATTTCTCGAGATCAAGCAGTAAGATTTTCCCACTTGAAATGAATGAATGTTCTTACGGAGTCAATACGGCTTGTTTCCCTTAGTTCGATGATGTAATCAGCCATTTTGGGTCCAATTCCCTGAATAAGAAGAGAAAGCAAATCATTCAGTTCGTCGAATCGAAAGCTGTTGATTCTACTTCTACCCATAAATCAGTGACTTTAGAATGTACCTTTGTTTCCATTAGCTCCTCCCTGGTAATGGCAGAGCAGAGTAATAACATGAATGAACTGGTTGTCATAAAAAGGAGAAACGGCACAAGAGGAAAAGTAGAAGAAATACCTGGTAGCTGTATTCAAGAATTCGATGTAACCATCCATAAGAGAGGCCTGTGCAGCATCAAATTCATGGTATTCGTCAAGAGTGAATAACAAACAGAGAAATGACTTCGTCAATGAAGTCACGAGAAGTACCTTTACACTACAACTCCGAGCAAGAAATTTATCAAGCGGGGTGCTTGTATATGGGAAGCCATTTCCTCCATCATCAAACATCGAATGTTGCTCAGTAGGAGCCTTGGGATCAAAACATGACTTTTCAATGTCGGAGTTAATGGAGAGTTTTCTATGGGAACTTCCAGGTTGCAAAATATGCGCATTCACGGGTGACCGGATGGGAGCATCAACATCTTCACTTACTGCTACTTCGTCTTCGTTACGTTCAAAACGAGTTGCACAACGAAATGGTGAAGGAGACACCCTGATTCCTCTCCCAACTTGGCGTGAACCCCTGTTGATAGAGTAAGTTTTGAATATACCAAGCAAGCATCATGACAACCCAAAAAAAAGTACCTTTGCTTTGACTTCGCATCCCGTTCTCCAACAGCATTACGAGCACTTCTCATTTTTCCTTTTGATTCCAGCCATGCACGAAGCTTTGCTTCCATGTCAACTTTAACATTACTTCTGTCTGGTGAGCTCACAAAATTAGAAACACCGCGAGACGTAGATGCCAAGCTAACCGTACGAACAGATTCTTGGTACTCTCCTGGATTCTGACAAAAAGAAAGATAAAGCAAATAAGGCATTGAATTAAATCCCGAATCTTGAGACACATGTATGCATATCAGACACAATTGTACAGACCAAACAGGCAACCATAAGAGAACGGCTTTTCCCTCCAAGAGAATCTTGTAGTATTCGTGTTAATTTGCTATCTCTGTAAGGTACTGCAGATTGGCAGTTATTAAGTGCATGAATCACATTTGAGAGTGCAAATAGAGATTGGTTTATCTTGGAGCTCTCCTGAAGACGAACTCCTACATTCCCAGTCCTCTTATTGTCTTCATTTCCTATAACAGTAAAACTCGATTGTCAAATATCAAACAACTATCAATGAAACCCACACAAGAAATTCGAAAAGTAAATAGTAATAGTGCAAAACCTGCTAAATCAATGAGGTTGAGCTTCCCCGTGACAACTGTAGGTCAATAATGAATTGACGTAGAACGAATCTAATAGTAACGAGTACAACGAATATACCTTTACGTTGTTGC
>JAOYMZ010003929.1:0-39646 GCA_025802335.1 Pinguicula primuliflora | reverse complement strand
ATAAGAGTTTCTCGTAAGCTCTGAAGGAAGGTTTCGAGGATCTGTATCAAGTGGATGCTCTTTCCATTCAAAGATCTCCACAGTAATGGATTCAGGTATGTTTTCCGGTGCGTAGTTTCGTCTCAATACATTCCCAGAGTTTGTAATCATTCCAACAGGAAGTTCTCCGGGGAGGTCATATCTACATCTTCCAGGGAAAGAGAACCAAACGGCAACGTCAAATAGCGGGGAGTTGGAGGATTTGCTTACGAAATTGCCAACCTAGTGGAATATAAAATGAATTCTATTATACAAGACTTCAACCTAATGGAATATAAAATTTTACAATTATATATTTTTTTTTATAGATAATGTCATTGAGGGGATTTGAACCCGAGACCTGTGAGTGCAATTATCACTCGCATAACCACTAGACCAACCCCTCTTTGACTTTACCATTATCTCTTGAGTCTTGCCTATAATTTATAATTTATTACTAGCCCTTAACCATTATCGAAATTTTTATCCAGAATTAAGAATAATTTCAAGAACAAAGATCACCTCCTCCTACCGAAATGCTAAAAAGTTTTTACTCTGACAAGTCACCGAAAATTTCTAAAGCCATTTTAGATAGAGTTAATTAGTCATTTTAATTTATAAGCATGGGGATGTTAGTTTTCTATGTATAAGATTTACGTTGATAGTTTAAAGGCTTATTTTGCGCGAGCTGTTAGTTTTCTATGTATAAGATTTACGTTGATAGTTTAAAGGCTTATTTTGCGCGAGCTGCTTATGATTCTAATTGTACTTATAAGCACATTTTAAAATAAAATGAGTGTATTGCGTAATACAAATATTAGTGCGTGTTCTTTTTCTTTAGAACCTCTCTAAGATAAACACCTAATGAGATGTTTTTTTCCTTTTTAAAAATAAGCATGACATTTTTGTAATAATATTCAAATATAAATATTTTTTATGAACAAACCTTAATTAATATATTTTAATTAAATAGATGAAGATTATTTTATTAATTTAATATTAAATTTATTATATATAATTAAAATAAAATTTTAAATTATTATTTTTAAGCACTTGCGCAAAACACCACAAGTTCGAAAAATAATAATAAGAAGTAATAGTAGATGCACTAGAAGAAGTAATAGTACTTATGCGGAAAACAGACATTAAATTCTGAAAATGATGATAATAACACATAATTTTGTTAATTATTCTTTTTGGTAGGTAATCATATTGTTGTCCAAAACTTGATCTCACAAACATTTAAGAGCTGAAAAACTCGTGCTAATTACTCATTTTCTTCCAAGTAAGAGCGACTTTAGTTACAGAGTTTGGAAATGACCAAGCTGTTTGTGTTCGAGAAAACGCTAGGCGGATCGTGGGTGGTCAATGTCTGTTCAGCGCCTAAGCGGCCTAGTCGCCTGCCTAAGCGGGCTTTTATACGGCCTACGCAGTAATTCAGACAAAGCGGAAGGTAACATACTAGTGCTTAGGTGGCGCCTAAGCGACAACTTACTTCTGGAACAGCTGTTGCAAAATTTTGTACAAAACTTTTGCAAAATTTATAAAATCTACTTTTTACTTGGAAAAAAAAAAGAGAGCGACTTTAGTTGACACTGTTGGAACCGCAGGGAATAGCACGGCATCGGTCTCTCCCTGCCTCAGTTCGTTCTGGAATCAGAAACTCATCAACTTTAACGGACCCTGGATTGACATTTTATTGAAATGACCCAAGTTTCTAGGAGGAACACGCGGAGCAGGACGAAATCCTCTCCAGATTCTGTTGAAATTCAGGATGACGGTAAAAAGAATCCGAGAACACGTATACGCGTTGATGGACGCCGCAACTTCGGTTGGATTCTGCGACGGATATTGTTGTCTGGATTTGTTATCTCTGTCATCGCATTAATTATGAGAAATTATTGGGCGAACAGCGCGGAGGAATCTGTAAAACCCAGCGTCATTACTCCATTTCCTGCTCCAAAGATCATGGATCTTTCTATGGTAAATTAAGTTTTTTTTTTCGGTTTAGCTTTATTTGATTTCATTTTGGTGAGTATTCTTTTGTTTGCAGTTTCAAGGGCAGCACAAGGAGAGTTTATACTGGGGAACGTACAGACCTCAAATTTATTTTGGAATTCGTGCGCGGTATTGCTTTTATACTGCGCCTTTTGTAGTTACTAGTTACTGTGATCAAGTTTGCTTTTTTTCCCTCTCTCTCGAGCAATAGATTTGTTATATAACTAATAAGTAATCATGTTTTGCTCCTTGTTTTTGGAAGATGCACTAATAATTACATACTTCAGCAACTCTTTTGTAGGTCGATGTTATGTTGAAGTGTCGTTACTTTTTACTCTTATTATTTGAAATAGCATTTTTTGATTCGGAACATTTCTGTATCACACGTTTAAGTGGTCACCTATCCTTAGTAAAGGCTTCTCTTGCCCAATTATCTTGAGTCTCACAACTCTTTTAGTGTTATAGAATGGTTTTTATACATGTGCGATATAAGATTGCCATCACCAGGAATAAGCAGTCTCTTGTTGCTGGATTGATGTGGTTTGGTGTAAAGGATGGAAGATATGTCATGCGGCATGTATGCCAAGATTCAGATGAGCTCAAGTCGTATGGTTGGACACACCACAATGGACGAGATTATGGACGTCAAGTATTGGTTGACGATAAATTGAGACTGAGCACAAGTTTTGTAAAGTTGATGGGGAAAGATAGCGGATATGGAGGGGACTGGGCAGCACGCATTGAAGCACAGACTGAAGAGTGAGTTTCAGACTTTTCATAATGCAAATGCATTCAAGACACATTATTTATCTGTTTAATCCTGAAATGAAAATTGTGCCCTGGGTGTATCATGTATGGTGGTAATTTAGTAAAAGGAACTATTGATCAATTTTTAATCATCGCAGACCTGGTGAGGAAATACCTGAAGTTTTGCACCTATTCTTTTATGTGGCTGATGAAGGTGGAGCTGCTCTAGGTCTTGGAGGGGACACCTCGCACATACCTCATGACCACCTCTTGGCTTTTGGCTCGCGAAGTGATGTAGGTAGTTGGGAGCTTCATTTAGAATCAAAGGTAGATCTTATCTCGTCCTTTTGGGATGGTCAGTGGAGATGTTCAGAAGTACACTGTAGCATCACTTAATTTTTGTGGTTCATAATTCTGCAATATGGTTGCTTTGTCATCAATTTGCTAATGCTTCACCTTTCATGCAAAAGGCAAGAACTTTCTGATTGAACCTGTAGTCCATACCATTCACACATTCACGACTCTAGTTCACCGACAAGATAATTAACATGCATATCTAACTTATGCAGGACAACTTTGAGTTCCATTATGCCGGTTATAAAACCAATCACATACACAATTTAAGTGATCTTGTCCTAAACAATCTAGGAACTCAGGTATGTCAGTTTCGATTATTTCTCTTTTGTTTAATTATGCCTAGCTAAAATTGTAGTCATATCTCAATTCCCTTGTCTTTTCCTCAGGCTAGGACTATTCGTCGGTTACAGCTTTCTGATTCTTCTGATAATGATGCAAATGTTCTAATTTTCCAGGTTAATTACAGCATTTTCACTAATTAAAATCATCTTTGTTCTATTTTTCACTTCTTATTTTTTCTTCTTAGAATTTTCTTACTTCAATCTCAGATATCTGCAATGAGTCCCTTCAGAGCAGATGTTGCTTTTGTGTCGAACTCGAGCAGTTCCAATTCCGGAGAACGTGTCATAAGCCTCACTGGTACTGGTGCAAGTGAATTTATGTGTTAAGCTTGGTGTCTTATTCAGAATCAGTTCTTATTTGTACTTGTGACAGAAAGGAATCAAGTCCACTGTTTCCAAAAGAATTCTTGGTCCCTGAGTGTCTGCGGAAATCTGGTCTAAGCAGTGAATGAATTAGGATTTTGTGCTACTAAGAGGGATGAGAGATGAGGGGCTGGGTTGGGAGGGCACCGCTCTTTGTTTATTACTTGTAAACTATGGAAATCATGGTTTTAGGTGCATGAAGCTCTTTGTTAAGTTTACATCCTGCATGGTGGAAACCTTTGGTTAGTTTCACGTAGAAATTATGTCCTGTAAATTAAACAGCACCAAGGGCTTGGATACCTTTGATTAATTAAATGTAGAAATTTTGTCATGTACATTTAACAGCATCTGGTATCCTTGGGTCTGATGTTCGAAAAGAAATAAAGCAACTTTGTAGCTTTTAATCTATGCCCAGAATATGTTATTTCTTTCTGCATTGAAATCATTCTTCTTCTTTACTACTTTTATATCTTTTCTATTTTTCTCTCTCATTTTAATCTTCAAGGTACATGTCTTGAAATATTTGACATTTAAATGGCTGCTACATTGTTTCAGCTGATACATTGACTAATCATCTTGAGCAGAAGCAAAAACAATTTGATGAAAAATTCCAAAGATGTTTCAACATGCCTGATGAGGTAGCTCTTATAGATGCTTGTTTTCCCTTACTAAACAATTCTGAATTTTGGTTCTAAATTACTACTACCATTTTCTCTAGTATATATGTTCATTTTCTGTGGCATTTTAGGGCATACACTAACTCAATTGCTTATCATTCAGGAATTCTGTTCATAATTGGTGATAATTAATAAGTCAAAATGGTCATCTGGTATTATGCAATATTGAATTAAAATTAGTGTTAGTCAGACATCATGTGCCCAATTATGAAGCAATTTTTTCATCATTTGGGTATATGCTCTCGTACCTCATCTAATTTCCATGGAACACCGAAGGATTCGTTGTTAGTTTGCGTTGTTAGTTTGCTAAAATATTCGTGAAATAGGGTATGTTGTGTATTTCTGTTTCGCAAAACCTTGTGCCTTTTCTTGGTGGTTAGCACTTTTTTTTGGTTAGCGCATTTGATTCAACCTGATTCTAAAGGAAAAGTCCACTGGCAACAAGCTCATCGCATAATCTGAGTCATCTATTTATCAACCCCATTTCTTTTGAATGGATGAACTTGTTGATATGTAGTATTTTAGGTTTCTATAACCCAAGGTCTTCAGTTAAAGTGTGGTGTATTTTTCAGCTTAAAGATGAAGCGATGACAGTTGGTAAGGCTACTTTAGGGAACTTGTTGGGAGGAATTGGCTACTTTTATGGGCAATCGAAAATTTCTCTTCCGCCATTGACTAATGTAAGTTATGTAACTGAATGCTTATTTTGTTGATTTTACCATGACTTGACTGTTCCTCCCCAAGTATCATTAGAATGATGCTATTATTTCTTAACCATCTGGATGGCAGAATTGACGGGAAAAATGGCAGAATTGGCGGAAAATTGCAAATTTGTCGAATTCGGCTCCTGCTTGATAATCATAATCATATTTGTATTTCAACATTTTTTAAATTTTGCATGCCCTTTCTTCTCTAAATCTGTCTGTTATTTGCCTAGAATTCACTCCTATGTTGTTTGACTTCACCGTATTAGGTACGTAATTGCATACCCAACTAAGGTTAGTCATCTTATATGCAGCCTGTACTTGGTGGTAACTACATTTCATATTGGCCAGCTGAGCTATATACAGCCGTGCCAAGTCGTCCCTTCTTCCCAAGGGGGTTTCTGTGGGATGAAGGATTTCACCAGCTATTGATTTGGTGGGTAAGAATGGGTTCTGTTCCTTCGTTTTACATCAGTTTTCTGACTTCTGAAGAGCTATTAGTTTCTATTTACGATTCACTTAACTCAGTTTCTTGGACATATACACGATCTTAATGACCATATAATTATTCTTTGTAATGAAAGGCGTTGGGATGTTAACATTTCATTGGATATCATCGGACATTGGTTAGATCTAATGAATGCTGATGGATGGATTCCACGTGAACAAATTTTAGGTGCTGAAGCTTTAAGGTTACTTATTCACATTCTTCTAGCATGCCACTAACCCCTTGATGGTTCACAAACTTAATTTCTTCTCTTCTCTACCTGCAGCAAGGTGCCAGCAGAGTTTGTGCTTCAGCATCCAACTAATGGAAATCCACCAACATTATTTCTGGCTCTACGAGGTTGGTTTTGGATTCATTATCCATCTTTTGAAGTCTCGTGCCTATTGGGGATAATTTCGCCTATCCTGTCATCTTAATAGTTAATAGTCTTGAAACATAGTATTCGTTTGAAATAATTCTGATTGTGTCCCGGGCCCCATGAATTGAAGTTACATCTTGGCGATGGCTGTGCCATGTCATTTTTAGCACATTTAGACATTATTTTGCTCCACTAACCCAGACTTCTCAACAAAAATTGGGAATTTGAGATGATGGAAACATAGATGTTTACAGGATTCCTAGTTGAAGGTGTTGTTGCATTAAAAAATGCACTCTGCCTCTTCCTGTTTTCTACGATGAATGCATTGCTGAGTTGGCATGTGATAACAGGATTTCCTCTTATATAATTGCACTATGTGACACCTTGTTTTCTTGGGGTTCTGATTAATTATGCCCATTTGCTAATTACATCACGCATCATATGATTTTACCATCTATCACAAAGAACAAGCTGAAGAAGAATGATTCATCTGAAATAATCATCGTTAAATTTTAAGAAATATACTCTTGTTAACTCTATACAGTTGACTTATAGGTAATGGACAAGCTCAAGTTAAAATGTTGTGTCTCTGTGTGCTGGCATCATCACTTGTTCCACTGATAGAAAAAACTGGAATATGTTCTAAATGTGATTTGTTGTAATATTTGCTTATCGCAGATTTGGTTTGTGGTATTAAGAAAAACAAGTTCACCCACTCAGAAAGAAATAGCATCTCCATTTTCTTACGTCAAGCATCTCCCCGTCTTGATGCATGGTTTAAGTGGTTTAATACTACTCAATCAGGTGAGGATTTGGTATCTTAAAAATCATCAGATTGGCACTTGACCTTCATGTTTAGTATAAAGTATATTATTTTGTCTAATTGTCATATCATTTATGAATGAAAAATTGATATTATTTTCACAGGAAAAGATGTGGGAACCTACTTTTGGCATGGAAGAGACAGTGTCACAACACGTGAACTGAATCCAAAGGTTCTCATCTATCTTTGAGGGGATGATCGAAATCTGTTCATATGATTATTTTCTTCGTGGATTATAGGGTTGGCCATCTGCTACTGAGATCTTAACAGTCCTAGATGGAGATCTCTTAAGAGCATATAGATCAGCTTTATTGACAAGTTGAATGATGCAAGGAGGGATAGAAGATAGTAGAAATAAGACTAATAAATCAACAATTCTCTTACGAGTAGGTATAAAAAATGCATTGCTTTCTTTCAAGATGTCAAAACTTCAAATTGATGCTGGATCAGGAAGCTATCTGTGACATTTGCACATGTGTAACGCTGTTTTTGAGGTTAATTATTCCTCATTTTCAATACCGATGAGATTTGATGTGCGCAAAATGCTAGGGACTGCTTTTAAAGAGGCTTCAAGATATTGATGTGATATGTTAGTCTTACACACTGTGCGGTTTAACTTGTTACTTCTTTATTTAATATAATGTTCTTACTATAAATAGAGCAAGTTAAGTTATGTAATGTTTCTCATTTACCAAAAAATTATATCTGGCATCTACAGTCACTCTCATCTGGATTGGATGATTATCCACGAGCGTCACATCCCAGTGATGACGAGCGCCACTTGGACCTTAGATGTTGGATGTATCTTGCTGCAGATTGCATGAGTTCCATTTCCGAATTACTTGAAGATAGTCACGTTAGGAAGGTATAACTGGATATACTAGTCAAGTACCTTATCTGCTATTTAAATAACATTATTTTTTAAGTTCTTGAGACTCTTTCAGGTGTATGGCTCAACAGCGAAATTGCTCTCTGATTTTGAGCTGTTAAATCAGGTAATGCTCGATCCCTTTCGCATTCCGTCTGCATTATCTTTGGGACAAAATCAACTTGACTGGGATTAAGATCTTCTGTTTTGTTCCATCTTAGCTAGTAATTTCTGTCCAACTGACGTGCTACACTTTCTTTGCAGATGCATTTGGATTATGCTGCTCGAGTTTACTTTGATTATGGAAATCATACGGAGAAGGTTCTGATTTATCTTTTCATGCGCTCCAGTTTCATTAAATTAGCGTAATCGACTAAACCCTCTGCTGCTTATTGATGTATGGTTGCTTTTAAGAATACAAGATTAGTATGTCTTCACGAGCAGTGTCTGTAAATTCCTAGACCATGAAAACTGTTGTGTTTAATTTTCCTGGTGCTGCTAAAAAAGCGGCAATTTAAAACGAAAGTCTCAAGTGGCTGCTTCTTCATAATGAAAAATAAAGGAGATGGAGAGTAAGAAAGAGTACCACATGTTACAGGAAAATAGATACCTAAGAGAAATTAAAAAAGGATTTAGTAAATTTTTTTCCTGCAACTCATACGCTTGCCGTAATGTTTGTCTTCCCTGTAGGTTTCTTTAACTTGGCGGATGGTAGAATCATCCGGCGGCTATCCAACTCGTGAACTTGTACGAGAAGTTGTGCAGAGTCCTGTTCTGACCCTGGTTCCTCATATTGGCTATGTCAGCCTCTTTCCCTTCATGAGTAGACTAATACCACCTGTGAGTACATGTGGAGTTTTTGCTGATAAGAATGTTTTTGCTTGTGATGCATCCTTGTTTAATTTTTTTTTTAAAATATAACCATGATCATATTACATATTTGAACACACTCTCCCTTTAGGATTCAGATATATTAGGGAAACAGCTCGATATTATATCCAACACAAGTACACTCTGGACAAAATTTGGCCTCAGATCTCTTGCAAAAACAAGGTAAAAGGAAAATCATAGACTAGTGCAAGATAAATTTCTCTCACTTCCATTTTTAGGTATTGATACTGAAAAAACAGAAGTGCCTAACTCTTCTTTTCCTGCCAGCTCTATGTACATGCAACGCAATACGGAGCATGACCCGCCATATTGGAGAGGGACCATATGGATGAACATGAACTATATGATTCTTTCTGCACTTAATTATTATTCCAAAGGTATATACATGCCGCCGAAAAATTCTTTCCCTTCTATCAAATTTATATCCAGCTTTTGTTGATATGCATGGTTGTTAGTGGACGGGCCGTACAAAGACCAAGCTGGGATCATCTACCAAGACTTGAGAAACAATTTGATCAGGTGTTTAGCTGGTTTATGGACGGAAAATAGCTCTTAATGCATCAGCATTAACGTAGTATTTGTTGTTCTGATTACGTTTAGTACTTTTGACAGAAATGTATTGAGGAACTATAACCGGACCGGCTACCTGTGGGAGCAGTATGATCAAAAGACAGGGAAGGGGAAAGGTGCACGGTTGTTCACCGGTTGGACATCACTGATAGTGTTGATCATGGCTGAAGTATACAGTGATTGTTAGGATTTCTGCAACGAGTAGAGTACTATCAAAAGGTTGTAGATCTTGTTGGTTTTGGTAGACCTCACTCTCTTGGATCTCGTGGTGCACGTATGGGCCAACTTAGATTTATTCTGAACCGATCTCGACAGCGAACACTCTTTTAGCCTTCATTAACCGAGATTTGCGGTTCTAATCGCGGATGAATTATATACATTTTAAGGTTAAGAATACACACAAGAGTAGCCTTGAGTAGTTGAGAAGTGTTTTACATGAAAAATGTAATACGTGAAGCTAATGAACCACGATCTTCCAATTTTGGTATAATGCACGTTTCTTGAAGCTTTCATGTATACAAAAAGTTTTAATGTTAATATGCGTTCCAGAAAGCATTGAGCAGCCCGGAACCGCTCAGCATCCAAGCATGCTAAGCAAGAATTTGAGCAAAGAAGATGGCGACCACGCCTAAGCAGTATAAGCGAGCGCATCCTACAACAGAGTTGTTAATCAATCTACGCAAGCATGTCCTTACACCTACTAGATCAAGAAGACTCATGAATTCCCTCTTGCTGCATATGCTCAATGGCATGCCAATTTTCTAGTTTCTCAACCTACTGAACAATGGATGGAACACCACCGACCACTCTGCCACACAACGAAAAGAAAACACGAAGGGGGATGAATTGTGTGTCCGTGATTAAATCGTTTCTTCGGCCATTTCTGTATCTTCAGCCATGATAATTTCCATATCTCTCATGTCACGCTTGAGCACATTTCCAAGTCTGCCAATCGCCTCAGTTTGCCGCTGCAAAACCTTTCAGCAAAAAAGGAAATGAAAAAGTGTCATGCCTCAAGAGTTAATGTTACACTGGTTTGCTCCGTACGAAGCTAACATGAGAAAGTCATAACTAAAATCTGGTAATCAGTTCACATGAGACGTTTTGATGGAGCAAATAGCATACTCATGTTCTTAACCTATTAAGCATAATCTACTCTACTACCCACACGATTTTAAAACTGAGCTAGTTCACAAAAATGACGAAGAATACACCGTATTTGTCATGATAACATCACGGAGAAGAGTATAATTTTAGTGAAAAACGTAGCTTAACCTTCACAATGCATTGTTAAGGAGATAAGGGTCCGGGGATTCAAAAAACCAACTCTTTACAATATTTTTTCGAAAGCATAGCTTCATCATGAACGGTATAATAACATTACTGGACTCGAACAATTCTAGAGAATATATTATATCCATTTTGCTTGTTACCTCCTGCAGGTCGATTAGACTTTGTTCGTGAATCTTGGTCGATACTGGCAGATAATTTGAGCCACCATTTAGTCCATCCCCTTGCAGGCGAGACAGTGTGAGAAGATTATGCACTCGTCTAGAAAGTTCTGCTCCTGATCCCTTTAACTGAAATGTCAATGTAACAACTGTCAATCACTACTCTCATTGCCCTTTTATAAACAGCATTATCTAAAAATCAACCTGTCTTGTTATTGCTGCCAATTTTTCTGCTAGTTCTACTTCCCCTTTCATTAGTGGTAATCGGCTACCTTTGCTCTGCAGTGCCTCTATTATTCTCATAACCTGTGCCAAAATACATATATATTTAATAAATTGACAGTCGCATTTAGTATATCAAAATATGCATTATCAAACCCTTAAAAGGCGCCTTTGAAGGGCTTGCTCCTTCTGCTGCATCCTCTGAATCCAAGGAAGTGTGTCAGCTTGAAAGTGCCTTTGGAGCTGTAATTAGGAAGTGTTCAAACCTATATCAGAGAATTGGAGACGACGGCACATGAAATACCCATGTAAATACAGATATCAAAACAAAAATAGAAAGCTAAAGATACAGAGAGTTTAATTACAATTTTCACATTACTCTGTGTCATTTTCAGTCTCTCAGAATCCGAGAATATGACTTCATCTTGAAGCTGCAAAAAAAAGTGATCATAACCACAAACTAGCCATCATAAGAAAATGTAAAGCAATCTGGTGTGTGAGGGGATTGGATGAATAAAATGCATCAATAAAAAGATGGTTTATTCTATGTTCGAAAAATTGCAAAGAACACATCAATTTATGAATATACAGCACGACCACATTAGCAATTAAAATCATACTGAACAAAATCTATTAGCAATTAAAATCATACTGAACAAAATCTATTTATAGTACTAACATTACGAGTGCGATCTACAAAATCTCTTTGAGAAATAAGCAAAACAGATGAAGATATTAAACACTGGTAGACCTTGAGGCGTTGTGAAAGATCTTTGAACCCTAGGACAAGCTGGGGCCACAAACGCTCTCTTTTGGAACTTTCCATACCTTCTAGTTTTGCAACGGCCTCTGCCCACATAATCTGGTAGCTTAAACTTATTATAAGAAGCAAAAGCAACGTTCTGCATATACAAGCTTATAGTTGACTAATTATAATAGGTGAAGTAAAAATGGAAAACATAGACTCACATCAGACACACCAGCAGGCTTTAATCTGTTTTGAGGTTCAGTCACACTAAATAGCAAGTGCTGCAAAAAAAGACGTGTGACAATAAATACAACAGATGATGCTATACTATCTCAAAAACGAAGAAGTCAGGACAGGAACCATAGGAATTCTAAGTACGCAGGTTATAGATCAACTGAATTTTTCCATTTCGATTTCAAGGAATACAATACCGCAGTACTCGAAATTCATTTCAAACAGAACCGGAATTACAACAAGTAACCAGTAGAGACACAAACCTTAAAAGCGTACTTAGGGTTCCCAGCATCCTCCTTGTATGCATCGACGATCGTCTGGCAGAGTAAAACAAATAATCAAGAAACGACTCAAGAAATTGAAGACATCTAACCTATCAGAAAGTAAAGTACCCTACCTGAATATCTCGATCCGCAAGAGAATATGGGAGAGGAGCGACCGGTGCCATTTGAGTAGTCAACTGTGAATTCATGAAATTCGGCGCCACAGCGGCATTGTTGAAAGCGCTCGCCTGCGCTTGGGACGCCACATTAAACGGGGAGGCAAGACTGAAAGGGTTTTGTTGTTGCTGTTGAGGCTGGGGCGTCTGAAACAGCGACGGCGTTTGCTGTTGTGGTGTCTGAAACAGCGACGGCGTTTGCTGTTGCTGGGCGGGAGTGGAGAAGAGCGAGCCTCCAAATGCCGGAGTCGATGGAGCTCCGAATCCGGGAGTGGAAGGTGTGCCGAATGCTGGCGACCCGAAAGCGGAGCCGAATGCCGGAGTGGATGACGGAGTACCAAACAAAGGAGTGGACGACGGAGTACCAAAGGCGGAGGCGGTCGCCTGAGCTCCGAACATATTGGCGACGGAACCCTAGATTTCGAAATTGTGTCAGAGGTGAATCTAATTTACCAGCATTGCCGCCAATTTTCTTTTTCTGCTCAGAGAATTCCGCGTTTAATTTATACAAAATTTCTTCATAAATGAATTTTAGAAACGATTTTTTTTCCTTTTAAAAAAATTAGACTTATTAAATCAAAATCTGGAAATCGATAGAGTTTTGGTCACATTCAAGCACCTTTTCCAGTATTCATTTCAAGCCCTCTGTATTAGAGCCGCTCTTCTCGATAAGGTGGTTGCCTAGTTTGTATAGGCACCGTTTAGGCGCTAGGTGGTTGTCCTCCGTCCTACCCGAATGTCGAATAAGTACCCGTTTAGGGCAGCTTAAGCGGGTGCCTAAATGCTAAGTGGGCCCTGACCGACTAAGCAACTAAACAGGCGTGGCAGGCTGACACGTCCTGTTTTATACAGGTTGCGGGCAAGTTTTTGAAATCCAGCCTACCTGTTTTATAAATATGGGTCGGGGCCAGATTAGCTTATTTACAAAACAGCTAAGCCAACCCGACTTCCCAAAAAAATGGAGCCGCTCCCAACCTAGGTTTTAACAGCCAACTTGTATGAGATATTGTTTTTAAATTTTTTTATTATTTTTAACTTACTTTAAAAAAATAATATAAATATAAAATAAAATTAATTGTTTAAAATGATGAATCAAAAATAAATTTTTGAACAACTAAATTCAAATATACTAAACCGATTGATAAGTATAAATGAGGAGGAACAATATTACCTTATTTATAGGAGTACTCATAAACAAACATTTTCTAATTATCTAAAATTTAAAGGTAAACCTTTAATTACTTCATCCTCATTTGTCGGGTTTGTTTTGAATTTTCACACAATTTTTATTACATTATAATAATAAAATTTAAAAAAAATATTGAAAAATAAAAATATGTTAGACGGACTAATCTGTGCCGGGCTGAGAATCTCAACCCAGCCCAACCCATTCTTAAATACATGCTGGCCTGACCGACTCAAACCTGCGTGTTTTGCAATTAGGCTGGGTCGGACCTGTTTGGCCCATCTCTTTTGGTGACATCTGTAACTTCAAATTATATCATAATGACGTGTACACTATATACGCCAAATTTTCTAGTGCCGGATGTAAAAATCCGGATGGAAGCCTTACAGGCCGGATGGGTCACAAACCATAAGAAAAAAATCACCGTTTAGCCCTAGGGTTTTTAGGGTTTAGCCCTAGGGTTTTTAGGATTTAGTCCTTGAGTTTTTAGAGTTTAGCCCTTGGGTTTTTAGAGTTTAGCCCTTGGTTTTTAGGGTTTAGCCCTTGGGTTTTTAGGGTTTAACTTTGGGTTTATATTTAGCTTTTGGGTTTATAACATTTAAATAGGGTTTTAGATTTTTTCGGCGGCTGCCGTAGCAATATAAAATTTCTCCACTGTATACTGTATTGTATCATAGGGTCTGGACCTCGAAATTACTCCGTAGTCTATTGTAGAATTTACCGCAGAGGATCCCAATCAAAGAAGATTCATCTCAAATAACTATAAAATCCACAATATGTCCAGTCCAGGGTAACTGCGTTCAGTAGTTGTACTAAAACGCAAATTATAACAAGATTTAGTAGCTTTAAATGCCAACAGCAACTCAAGCGAAGTACCAATGTTTCCACATTTGTTACCTCCTTCCACAGTAAAGTTGTTACACATGAAGGAAAACAAATACAAGGAAATCTGTTGTCAGCTATTTCTTCGATGGTTTCTTCTTTGGGACGGACTTCACAATTTGAGGCTTGGGATGTTTGTCGGCTTCGCTTGCATCTAACCAATTGAGAGGATGGCGATTGAAGAAAGGCCAGTTGGGAATAGTGATAAGAGATGTTACCACAACTCCGGCTGTGTAAATGAGCAACATGGTCTGGAAGGAACCCAAAACATAGCCTGTGATAAACGCCACAACACCGAAAACTACCAACAGGAGCTGCATCAGGTGCTCTGCTAGCTTTTGTCCTTGCCAATCCATCTGGTAAACTATCAATCTCAACCAGTTGCAAACCTATCAAAACAAATACCCAGACCGTCAAAAAACTGCAAGAGCGTCTAAACAGAAGGATGTGTATCATTACTTTGGCAAAGCCCAGCGCTCAGCAAGTCATAAACAGATCCAATATTGGATGTTGAGCATTTATACATTGAAGTTATGGGTTGTTTATTACATAGTCAGTGATAGGATAATAATGTATGGCGAGGGTCATGTAAGTGGCGAACATGCATTTTCTTCCTCAGGGAAATCAATGAACAACGTATGTCATATTATTTACTGAAACATTTATAATTAGATTATCTCCCAAACACAATGGCAAAAATATTCCCGAAGCTTACGAGGGTTTTGTTAACAAATGGAATAGATCCCTGCTTTTGCCCACCAGGTTCCAGTCAGGGCATCATAAAGTAAAATGAGATTTATTCAGGACAAGAACTGGTATTGAGTATACAGGAACCGAAGAACATCGACTTTATTCATCTCAAAATAACAAACAAGCGCAAAAAGTACATACTCAGAGCACAAACAACTGTCTCATCAGTAACAGACCCAAACCTGGGGAGCTAAGCAATTACACATGTCCGAATTCCATTAATGGGCCATTTGAATAGAATGAGTGACATGATAATGTAAACACAATAGCTTCTACAAGGAAGTGCCAAGCAAGCAGAACTCCAGAGGTTCACCCAATAACAATTACATTCATATCCCTAATGTTTACGAGAGACCCATTCACAAAATGGCAACAGGTCCCTGCTTTTTTCCATCAGGTCACAGTTTGTGCATCATCTCAATTGGCTCTTTGCAAGGAAAACAGAAAAAAAAATCGAGCAACCCAAAAAATAGACTTCTCCTCATGTCAAATTCATTCCCAGCACAAATAATAAAAGAGGTAAATGGAACTGGATTCAATAGGTAAAAGTCAATCAGGGCAAGCAGTTCCAAATCACACTATCATGCTTAAATTACAGCCATTCAAATTGCACGGAAATAGGCAACGCACCAAATAACATTCAATCATTTACATAACTATATGAACTGAAACCCAGCCCAAAACCAGTAATTATATCACCTCTTCAATTCCCCTAATGCTAAATCTCATCGAAATGCAAAATGATCAAACAACTATGACTTATCCGATTAGAACCTATACACGCAAGTGTTTCTTAAAATATGGAAGAAATCTTGATGAGAACATAGTGAACAGTGGAGGAAAATTACAGTCACCTGAGAACCCGGTTAAGATCTTGTCGGAAGCGATCGATGTTTTGGGGCGTGAAAGGATCAGCAGCCGTCGGATTGTTAGATACACGGGCCGTTCGTACTTGCGATATGGGGTCTGTAAGCCGTAATAAGGGCAGTGCAGTGCTTTATTCTACTTACGTTTAAATTTAATTGGGCCAAAAAACAGGCCCAACAATATTAAATTTTATTAAAAATTCTTGAGGGGCCAGGACAAGGGCGGACCCAATCCTCGGTGGGCCCAGAAGATAGTTTGGAGCCAATTTTAGCGAGCCCAAAATTTTTTAAGGTCAGCCCAAAATCAATTTTAATATTTTTAAAGTTCAGCATTATTATAGGTAAAACGACATTATGTACAAAAACATTATTTATATTTATCATTCCTGTTTTCTATATTTATATTAACAAATATATATTTATATTAATAAATATATATTTAAATAATGATTTATTGTAATTAACATCAATTGTGAGAGTATAATCGTCCGCCAAAATTTTTACAACTCGACCGCGAGAAATTCTTTCATATTAGACAAGATTGTATAATTTATGAACAGTGTCAGATTTAATCGTATTCACATCCGGCAAATGAATTATAATAAAGAACCTCAGCTCGCTAAAAAAAGATAAAATAATAATAATAATAATAATAATAGAATACAAAAAAATAATAATAATAATAAAGAGGAAGGAAAAATGAATGAAATAACTACTTACCTCAATCATGCATACATACATACTAAAATAAATAAATGCCTACACAAATAAAGAACAAACTAAATAACGGGATTCTACTCATAATAGATGAAATAACAATTAGAATGCAACATATTCACTAGTATGTCCCACTTATTTCGATTTATTTGTCTCAGTCTAGAGGTCAATAAGCAAATAACTACTCTATATAGTCTTATGTATCTTTAACCGTAATATAACGTCTCCAATTCGTCCTATCAGAGGTCATGTCCCCGGAGAGGTTTAATCATACTAAATCTAACCGAATCTGCTCATCCCATGTTCTCTTAGATCTCCCCTGCCCTCATCGCCCTTCGACTCTCCTGAGTGGCTCGTCCAGACTCCTTCAGCTTACATGTCTAAACCATCGTAATCTTCTCTCACTCAGTATGACACTTATAGATGCGACACCAAGTGTATCACTAAAGACTCCATTTGAAATCTTGTTTAATCTTGTGCGACCACACATCCACCTCAGCATCCACATCTCCGCCACTTCAAATTTCCGCATATATGAAACTCTCATAGCCCAACATTCTGACTCGTAGAGCATCGTCGGTGTTATAACTGTTCTATAAAATTTTTCCTTTAACTTGAGTGAGAATTTTTTATCGCATAACACTCTAGTAGCCGACTGCCATTTCATCCATCCGACCTCCATACGATGGATAACGTCGTCTTCCACACATCCAAACTTTTGTATGATGGATCCTAGATATTTGAAACTATTTTTTGTCAGAGGGTCTGGTTCGCGATCATAACTTTCATTCTACTTTCCTCTATTTCATTGGCAAAATTGTATACCATATACTCTGTTTTCGAGCGACTCAATCGAAGACCCTTAGCCTCCAATGTTTCTTTCCAATGCTCCAACTTAGCATTGACCTTTACATTCGTCTCAACGACTAGGATAATATCGTCTGCAAATAATATACACCATAGAACTTTATCTTGTAGATCTCGGGGAGAGTACATCTATATTTACCACGAAAAGAAACGAACTCAGCGCTGATCCTTGATGCAATCCTATATCCACTGAAAAATACTTAGTTTCTCCCACTGGAGTCCGCACACTAGTCTTCGCACCCTCATACAGATCTTGTATAGCCCTCACATACATCTATGAGACTTTTTTTATTTCTAAACATTCCCACATAACCTCTCGTGGTATAGTGTCATATGCCATCTTTAGGTCTATAAAGACCATATGGAAATTCCGTTTACGTGCCTGGTATTTCTCCATTAGTCGTTAGAGAAGATGGATTGCTTCCATCATCGACCTTCCTAGCATAAAATCAAATTGGTTCTCCTTCACTTGCACTTCTCCCCATAGTCTACGTTCAATAACTCTCTCCCACAATTCCATAGTGTAACCTAGGAGTTTAATACCCAATAATTGTCACATTATTGCACATTCCCTTTATTCTTATACAGTGGAACTACTACGCTACTTCGCCACTCCTCTGGTATCTTCCCTATCGTCAGGATAATGTTAAAAGGAGTCGTTAGCCACTTAACTCCTATGTCTCTTGAACGCTTCCTCACTTCAATCGGTATGTTGTTTGTTCTTACCACTTTCGCTCTTCTCATCTTACTAAGGGCTCCATTCACCTCCTCTGTCGATATCTGTCTAACCATGCATTGATTTATGGATTGGTACACCTCCCCATCCCTTACACAGCTATATATTCACGTGTCTCGTTAAACAATTTACTAAAGTATTGTTCTCACCTCTCTCTTATATTCCCCTCCGCAAAAAGAGTTTTCCTTCCTCATTCTTGATAAATTTAACAGTATCAATATTCCTACACTTTTGAGCTCGTGTCTTTGCAAGCCTATATATATCTTGCGCCCCCTCTTTAGTATCCAATCTCGTATACATATCCCCATAGGTCTTTTAGCTTCTGTCACTGCCCTTTTAGCTTCAATCTTTACCTGACGGTATGCCTCTTTGCGTTGCATCCTCTCCTCATCCCCATTTGTTACCATAAGTTGCCTAAATCTATCTTGTTTGGCTTTAACTTTAGTTTACACCTCCTCACTCCACCACCATGCTTCTCTTCCAAGCCTTGCTCTACCGGATGTTGCCCCTACGACTTCTTTTGCTGTGTTCCTAATGATCGAAGCCATGGGAACCCATAAACGATGCACATCCTCAATTATCATGTCAAAACAAGCAGAAACTACCTTATCTCTGAAGGTGATAGCCGCCTCGCTCTTAAGGTGCTTCCAGAGTATCATTTCTCTACCTCCTCGCATCCTCTCCCCAACTTTTCCTCGTATATTAACATTCATCACCAAAAGACGATGTTGTAACGTCAATGATTCTCTCGGGAAAACTTTACAATTTGTGTAACAAGTTCTATCCCGTTGGCGCAGAAAAAAAGTCAATTTGTGTACTTCGCCCTCCACTATGGAAGGTGATTAAATGCTCATCTCTTTTCTTGAAATATGTATTGACCACCGTCAATTCATGCGCTATTGCAAAGTTCAACAACTCCAGACCGCTATCATTTCTCACACCAAAATCCAAAACCACCATGCGCACCTTGATACCCATCCACCCTTACCCTCACATGGGCATTGAAATCACAACTGAGGTAAACCTTTTATTTCATATGGATACTACTCACTACAGTATCTAACTTGTCCCAAAAGGCTCGCTCCTCACTCTCCCCTAACCCCCCTTGAGGTGCATACCCGCATACAATATTCATCACCTCTAACCCAACTGCTATTTTGATCGTCATATGTTTATCGTCACACCTTACCATTTCCACAACACATTTCTTTAATTTTTATGACATCATAATCCCAGTTCTGTTCCGCCCACTAACCAACCCAGATTACCATAGTTTGTACCCATTTACTTCTCTTGCTCTCTCTCTCTTCCACTTTGTCTCTTGAAGGCACACCATGTCAACTCTTCTTTTCTTTGATGTATTTACCGACTCTAATGATTTCACTGTCCAAGTCCACATCCATAGTAGTCCACTCAGTTATCAAACATCAGGAAAACTCCACACGGTGTATAGAATAGCTTAGATACCACCAATCCACCGTTAATTTTTTATACATATTTAGAAGACGTCCCAATCAGGGAGGTTTATAAGCAAACGATGGATCCTCAAACTTGACGACCAAATACCCTGAATAAAAATCAAAGGATATCCCTTATGGATGGATAAAACGATCTGTGATAAATATGTCTCGTTTTATGTATAAACAAATTACTAGTTGTCTCGTTGTCAAGAGATATGCTTCCAAGCACGAAAGCCAAAGCATCTTCTCCGACTGAAATCTCGCCAGAAATACCTACCGCCCCCTGCCTATCCATCTAAAACAACATCGTTCCTTGCATTGAGGGGCTGAGATCATCCTCTTCGATCCCAAATATATTGAAAAACTGCGAGCTAACTCTATATCTGTGTATGTGATGATTCTATCGCCAGCTTGGTCGACGGAGGAGATGAGAGCCCTATTTGGGCAGTTTGGCCAAATCAAAGACATTCATGCCCTTCCATCAATGGTGTTCAATGCTAAATGATTTGGTTTTGTCAGGTTCTCAAAAACAATGGATGTGTAAGATGTTATCCGTAAAACTAATGGAATGAACGTGGGAGCAAGCCAGCTAATTGTATGTATGGCGAGAGTAAGTGGAGAGCACAATCAAAACAGCAAGAGCCCACTAACCCTATCTCAGGTAAACCAAGGAGATACAGGTAAATTTTCTGAACCAGAGTAGCATATTGAGGTAATGAAATTCGCAGCCAAACCTGATTCAATAGCATGGTTGGACACTTGTTTAGTAGGATTTCCAAGTCCTCAAATTGACCTGATTTCTATGAAAATTGTATTGTGTCAACGAGGATATAAGGATAGTACTGCTGCACATTTGGAGGGAGGGGAAATCATAATTTGTCTGAAATCTGAAAGTGATCAACTCAAGCTATTACAGGATCAAAAGACGGCATTGTTAATCAGCGTGCACAATCTGAGGCCATGGAAAATGATTGATAGAAAACTGGTTAGGCATGTTTAGCTGAGGATAAAGGGTGGCCCATTGCACTGCTGGAGAGATGAATTCTGTAGGGAACTGGGAGAGAAAATGGGAAAGGATCTGATGATTGATGAAAAAATGACAAATAAATCAGAAATGCAGTATTGTCGAATACTGTTACTCACAGCATCACACCAAATAATAAGAAGGCAGATAAGAGTGGTGACAGAAAAAGAGTCATATGTCATCAGGGCGGAAGAGGAACTAAACGGGATTATAGGTTATGGATCAAGACAAGAAGGAGTAATCAAAAATAGGGATGACCTCAAAGAAAAGGACTGGCCAGCCCTGTGAAATCCTGGAAAACAAATAGCTAAGCATGCTGAGTTGGACAATGAACTACCGGGATCCAGGGAGGGACAAGAAAAATCTAAAGAATCTATGATTGAAGGGGGTGTAACAGTGAAAGAAATAGCTCCATGGGATAACCAAGAAAATTTGCAGAACACGGTAGCAGTTGGGGCAGAGGTATTATAATGTACAGCAGCAGAGAAAAATATTCAGGTATGGACAGCTAAGGAATCAAAAGGAGAAGATGAAGATAAAACACCTACTAGTGAGCTATCAGAATCACTGGTAAAAAACTTAGCTCACGCAAACACCGAGGAAATAAATAGTGGAGAAGTCAAATGACCTCAAGAAATCAGTGTTGTTTTGATCCCAGAAAACTGTATCAAGTTTCCAGAAAACTGTAACCAGATCCTACAAAAAAGTGTGTTGTTGCCAGAAATTAACCCTGTCCATCATATATAAAAAATTAACAGCTCTGAACCTTTTGAACTTTAGTAGATTTATACCTTCATACCAAAGATTGGTTAAGGAATAAAGCCTGGGATGGGGAACATTCAATTGACCCTGTAACTACGTCAAGTGAAAGATTAAAATTCCAGATGAGGCAAACACAAATATTGGGATCGGTGGAAAAGATGAGAAACGACAAATTACAGAATGAAGCAAATCCAAGCACTGGAGAGGAAAATTTGCATTCATATGATAGTAGTGTGCAAGGGGAAGAAATGAGTAGATAGCAGCCAAAAAGGATAGGTTATATATCTTCGCAAGATACATGTTCAGCTGACATGTGGCAAATGCTGAATGACCTAGGGGTTCTTCTAGTGAAAGTGATGTGAAATTGGTGGAGAGAATTTAGATGATGGATCAGGCTGCACTGACCTTGTACAACAATCACAAGAGTACCAATACTTCAACAACCCAGTAGCAAGATGAGAATAGCAACCTTCAACGTGAGAGGACTCGGACAGCTGACTAAAATCTCAGCAGTGAGACGGTTGGTAATAGAACAGGAACTTGACTTCTTATGCATTCAGGTAACTAAGCTTAGAAACACAAATTTGAGAAAAGTAAAAAAACTATGGAGGGATGATGAATTTGAATGGGCGTGTAAAGATTCTGTAGGGAGCGCAAGAGGATTGTTGTCTATCTGGAAGACAAGTATCTTCAAGCACTCATCTTCTTGGTCTGTTGATGGGGCTTTGGGAACAGTGGGCTTCTGGGGGGACGACCAGACAGAGATCTATGTGGTTAACATCTACGCACCATCTACAGATTTAGCAAAGAGATAGCTATGGGATATGCTAGCGGACAAATATAGACAGAATTTTGGAATTGATTGGTGTTTCACGGGGGATTTCAATGCTATACTTAACTGCGAGGAGCGATGTAGCAATACTCTACCAGCAATCAGAGAAATGTATGATCTGAATTGCCTCATAACACAACTGCAGCTAACTGACCTACCCCTACAGAGGAGGGCATTCACATACTACAATGGACAAAGCACCTGCAGCAGCAGCCTTTACAGGTTCTTGCTGTTTAGTGTTTGGCTGCAGCGGTGGCCAGAAGTGAACTAGTTTGCTCTAGACAGAACAGTTTCTGACCATTACCCTGTGTTGCTGAAAATTGAGGCAGTGAAATGGGGACCTAAGATAAATCATACAATCAACGGGTGGCAGGACTTTGCTGGATTCTCTGAAATGGTTAGCATAGAATGGCAGGGCATGAATATTACAGGAGGAAAAGGCTTTATTCTCCACCAAAAACTTAAGACATTGAGGAAAAAGCTGATAATTTGGAACAGAGAAGTGTATGGACACACAGATAGGCATGTGAAGAACTTAAAAAATTAAGTTAAAAAGGCGGATCTTCGAGCAGAGCTATACCACCTAATAGATCAGGAAGCAGAAGAGAAGGCTCTGCATTGGTCTCAGGCTCTCAGCTGCAAGAAGCTTTGCTGGGACAAGAAAAGTTGTTGTTGCAAAAGTTCAGGGAAAATGGATTAGAGAGGGAGATAATAACACCACCTATTCTCACAGAAAACTACAAAAAAAAAACAGACTTCGTAGTTAGATCAGGGGACTGACCATAAATAGGGTCTGGACTGAGGATGTCAATGAAGTGAAAGATGGGGATAAAGGATTTCTTCACAGAGCAGTACAAGTCAGAGGGTTGGGACAGGCCTGAACTGGATTTGGATACAACAAGGACGGTTACAGAGCAAGATAACTTGGACCTAACAAGAATGTTCACAGAAGAAAAAGTTGAAAAAGCAGTATGAGGGTGTTCTCCAAAAAAAGAACCGCGGATTGGATGGATATAACTTCTATTTCATACAATGTAATTGGGATGTTCTAAAGTCTGATATCACTGATTTTGTGTAGTAATTTCATATGACAGGGAAAATTTCTACAAAAATGGTCCCTACTACAATTGTGCTTGTGTCAAAGGTAAATAATCCCCTATCACTGTCAGATTATAGACCAATTTCTTTGGTATGGTGCTGCTACAAAATTCTGAGCAAGCTGCTAGCTGCTAGCTGCAAGACTTAGCAAAGTGATAGGGAAGATCATCTCTCCCAATCAAATGGGATTTCTGAAATCAAGACAAATATTAGACGGTGTGCTGATTGCGGATGAAGTTATCCACACTTATAAGAGCAATAAATCATGCTACTGTTTAAGATGGATTTCAGAAATGCCTTCGATACTGTGGAATGGTCATATCTATTAGAAAGACTCAAAAAAACTGGCCTATCGGATATATGGATAAAGTGAATGAAGGAATGTGTTAAAATACCAAGAGCCTCAGTTCTTATCAATGGCAGTAGCTTAGGGGAATTCACGCTGCAAAGGGGTTTAAGGCAGGTAGATCCATTATCTCCACTGCTGTTTTTGATAGCTGATGAGGGACTGGGTTTGCTGTTAGAGAAGGCTGCTCAATCTGGAATCATAACTCGAGCATCAGTAGGAGGTTTAGGAGTATCTCATCTGCAATATGAAGATGATACTCTCCTGCTACTTGAAGGTTCAAGAAGTAATGTCTCAGCAGTTAAAGGAATTCTATTGGGGTTTGAAATGATTTCTGGTCTAAAAGTAAACTTCCTGAAAAGTCAGCTTCTAAGTCTCAACATCTCGCCAGCAGTAAGGACTGAATATGCAGATATATTGAGATGCCAACAAGGAAGCTTGCTGTTTACATACCTCGGCCTCCCGATTGCAACAATCCGGGGAGGAAAAGAATGTGGAGGAATCTGCTGCAGAGTATGGAATAATGTTTGCAAACATGGGATAAGAAGATGCTATCCTTAGCTGGGAGAATCACACTGACTAAAGTTGTCCTGACTAGTTTGACAGTATACTATTTATCTGTATTCAAAATGCCAGTCCAGATAATGAAGGAGCTCACTAGCATGATCACCAAATTTCTATGGAAGTCTAGCAATCACAGCAATAGACCTATCCACTAGATACGGTGGGCAGAACTATGCTTGAACGTTAAGAAGGAAAGATTTGGGCTAAGAGACCTACAAGATCTGAATGGAGTACTACTTGCAAAATGGTACTAGAGACTAAGCACGGAAACAGATAGCTTATGGGCCAACATCATCCAAGGTAAATACTTACTACAAACTGATACATTCACAGATCTCCAACTCCAGTCACTACCAGATAACTGCTCAAAGCTGTGGAAAGATATATGGAGTCAATCTGCAAAATCAAGCTGGTACTAAAACAGCATTGAGTTAGTTGTGGGCTTAGGAGAATCATCGTTGACATCATGGCTACCAACTTTTGCGACCTGTACAGGCTATCAGAAGCCAAAAACATGACATTGAAAACTTGGTGTGAGATGACTCGAGAAGGCAAAGATGAAAGCTTAGAAGACATACAACGAAATTTATTTAGGCATCCCTTGAGAGAGTGGGAAAAGGAACGCTTCCTACAGCTGATAACAGTAACAAGACAGTGTGATCTGAATAATGAAGAGCCGGATAGGTGAAAATTGAAAAAAGAGTCGAAGGGCACTTATACATGTGCCTCAGCCTATAAAGAGATACATAAGGGTAACCTTCAGCCAGGTCATGAGAACAGGAAGCGGCTAAGCAAAGGCATGGAATAGGGTGGCGCCAAAAAGAGTGCAGACTTTCATTTGGTGGGCATGGCAGGACCACATTCCATCGATGGCTAATCTGGCTATGCGAGGGGTTCAAGTACCTGAATCAGTCCAAAGATGTATCTAGTGTGCTGGAGAAGTGAAAACTGCAGTTCATATGCTAGTCTCATGCCAACATGCTGTTGAGACATGGAGAGAAGTCACAGATTGGCTAGGTATGTCTCCTATAAATAGTCCATTATTATATGACCATTACTCTGCGTTTGTTCAAATTTTTTTGTTCGAAATTTCTGGTTCTTTATTGGTTTGTTTCTTGTTTTGATTTCGTAAGATGTTGTTCGAAATTGATTTGTATTGTCAAATTTGTTGTGTTTTCGTGATCTTGTGCGATGGGTTGTTTGTTGTTCTATATTGTTTTCGTTGCAGCCTTATATGGTGTTCTTGTGCGCACATATGATTGTGTTGTTCGGCTAAAATTTGTTGTTGGGTATTTGGTTTGTAATAGCGAAACAACGTTCTCGGTTTGAATATAGAGAAACTTCTAAACGTTCAATGTGTACTGATGTATGATTCCTCGGAATAGAAGAATCTGTTCTAAAAAAGTTGCACTCTTGGTGGGTAAATTTGTGAGGAGGTATTTGTTTCTTCTCGTACAAGGAAATTTTTGAGTTTATACTCTACGTTCCAACTCCTTTTTTGTCCATGTCTGACCAGGGGAGATCGGCTATATATGTACTTGGTTCCTTGTACAAATTCCGTAAATGGAGAAGTAGTTGAAAATATAAGAACGCTGCATATGACTTCAGTTTCATTATGACTTCAGTTTCATTATGACTTCAGTTTTATGTATCAGATTTTATATGACTTCAAATTGTCTGTTTTATTTTCTTTGGTTTTCTAGAGATCTGATAAACAAAAGAATTTCTGCAATGTCTTGACTCTACTTTCAATCTTAGATTCACTCGATCATGTGCAGAACCATGAAGGTTCTAAATGAATGTGTCGCCCGGACGAAATTAGGTATAGCTTAATTCAGTGTCTACCTAAACAAGTACAATATTTTGACAATCTAAGATTGGCTAAAGATGCATTCTATCGTCTTTACACTGTTCTTCGTATTGGACAAGTGGTTTGTGATGATGTTTACGTTAGTGCAGAAGAGAAAATTGCAATATTCTTTAAGATAGTCGGTCAGAACTATAAGTTTAGAACAGTTAGGTATGATTTTCAGAGATCAACCTGCACTATATTTAAATGTTTTCACGTAGTCTTAAATGCAGTTGTCAAACTCAAACTATTTGTTCAACCTGTTCTCGTACCAGAGGATTCTACGGATGAGCGTTGGGGTATATTGCAGTAAAGATAACTTTATAGTTCATTTTTATATTCTTTGGTCATTATTGCTTATGTGCTGATAAGTATACATATTGTGCAAGGTTGTTTGGGGGCTCTTTACGGTACATATGTCCCTGTTCATGTCAAACACAAAAAAATACTGCGCTTCAGGACAAGAAAATGCGAGATGGTTGTCAACGTCCTAGGTGTATGTGACAGTGAAGGTCAGTTTGTCTACATCCTGTCTGGATGGGAGGGATCAGCTAATGATGCACGAGTGTTATAGGATGTGTTGAGTCGACCTGATGGATTGAGAGTTCCTCAAGGTACTTCCTTCAATTAAGATACGTGTTTTCAAGGTACTGGATTCAATTAGTTAATGCCTAATGGTATGTTATGCTTTTTAGGCACATACTACCTTGCGGATAATGGGTACATGAATTGCGAAGGTTTTTTGATTCCCTATCATCGTACATGATACCATCTACTGGAATGAACCATTGGGAATCAAGCTTCACAGAATGCGAAAGAGTACTTCAATCTGAAGCACTCTCAGGCACGAAATGTGATTGAGCGCACGTTTGGAAGCGTCGCTGGGTAGTGTTGAGGTCCCCTATGTACTAGAGCATAAGGTGTCAGATCAATGTGATATATGCTTGGGCTATTCTTCATAACTTTCTCAAAGATAATCAACTCCATGATCTTCTAGAGGAGTTTGAGGATGAACCAGTCACACCGAGTCAGACATACACAGATTTTCCTACAGAATATGTTGTGACCTTGGAACCATCTCCTGCATGGACAATGAAGAGGGATGAAATGGCCACTTCAATGTTTGCAAGATATAAAAATGTGGCTCCTAGACAAAATCCATGAACTTAACTTGTTTTTCGAGTGTAAACATTAATCGGTTAGTTTGTTGGCCAATTTTTCGAGTATAAACATTGTTTGTTTTAGTTTGTTGGCTTTTTTCGAACTTATAAATCTTGTTTAGTTTGTTGACTTGTTTTTCGAGTGCATAACATTAATATTCGACTTAAGAGTATATGATTTTTCGAGTGTATGATTGTTGTGCACAGGGTTTTTTTGTAAAAAGAGAATGTTGTTTACTGCGTGTGGAAATCATGTTTACTGTTTTTTATTTGGGTAGCATTGAGTTATCCAGTATTTACAGCGCAAATGGTATTTTAGTCATCTAACCATCATTTAACTGTTCAATTAGTCTAAACTCACTTCAAAGTAAACACGTGAAACCATAACTAACTCAATCAAAATCAGACTTGAAAATTTGTTTACTACATTTGATGTTGATATCGGTAACGCTCCAAATTCAAATCACACTCGAAACCAAAATGGACTCTTATACCTCATACACTGACCATTGAAGATTGGAAGCACAAACCAGAAGGCGTGCTGGTGTAAAAGGAAAATAGTAATGGACATAATAAATCAGTAATCTTGAATATTGGAGGTACTATTATCACTAAGGGCATCTACAGTTGTGTATGGGCCAAGGTCAATTGGGTAGTTTTTGTAAGGAATGAAACTTAATTACCAAAAAAAGATGCTTTGAAAATTTGCATACTAACCAATGGCGGAACTAGCTCAAAATATGACTCCGGCTAAAAATCTAAAAATTTTGGGCCCAATTTTATTAATAAAAAATATTTAAATAATAAAGAAAATAAACAGCTAGAATTTTTTTTTGCTAATGTGCTTCTTATTCATCTATTTATGCATTAAACCAAAAAATCAGAAATGCATGAAATGTACCTTACTTTCACAAAAAAGAAGCAAATATCAGAAGCCTAATGTATAAATGGATGAATAAGAACCACATTAGCAGCCAATGACTCATATGGAAGGTTAAATTTGTTCCAAGCAAGAAACATAAATCACACCCTGTGTGAGGAGTTATACAGGATAGGCAATCATTTCTTCATATCTACCAACATGGTTCGAAAAGCAGAGGATAGTGTTGCACTTAAATCACATGAGCACTGTTAGTGGCCACTAGCTGTGCGCACGAATCACTTGTGGCAGACTTCTATTTGTAATGAATCTCAAATTTAAAATATCCATAATTTTTACATTTTGAAAAGAAAGATGAGCAGATGATCACTGTAGCTCATCTAGCACAACAGGCAATTTCTGCAGGCCATGACATAAAACCACGTTACCGAGCAATTTGATCATTGACCAATGGCATGAACTTTAGAATAACCATAACCACGTAAGACAGACAAAATTTTTTAGTAAAGCAGGCAAGACAGACAATTGATAATAAGTTCTAGAAACAACTAACTGCTAAATATCAGCAACAACTATTGTGTGCCAAATATCTGCAACAAAAACTAACTGCTAAGCATTGCATAACCAGCATTGAACTGCAGAAACACCAACATTTCAACAATGAAAAACCAGCATTGCATAAAACCATTGAATTGCAAAAACACTAGCATTCTTACAATGAAAATGTTGACCTTTCGCACTTTCCAAGGTGCCAGGTATTGAAACCCCACTCAAGCAAGCTAGATAGTAACCAACCATCAGGCTCAGGTTGACCTTTCGCACTTATTTCATTGTGTGAAGCAAAATCTGCTTCTTTATACCCAAACACAACTAGACCTAAAAATCAATTTCTCAGACTAAAGGAGGAGAAGAAGACGAATCAGGTTTTGTGGTGATGTTCTCACCTTACAGACATCACTGACAGGTGCTTGCTCGGGGTGGTGTAGTGAGAATCGATTGTGTTTCCCAGCGAGCTTGTTCGCGTGGTGCACACGGTGGTCGCAGTCGGCGCACAGGGCTGCCTCGTCTGCGATGCAGAACACCGATGCTTCGTTGTTGTCGCACACATCACACTGGATCTTCATCTTGAATGTTGGATTTGATCAATAGATTTGCAGGAGAAAGAATCGAAATGAATGCTGGAGAAGAGGAGAACAAAAAGGATTGAAATTGAAGCGCGTCAATTGAATTGGGAAAACTACGAACACGAAGCTCAATCTGGAATATATAACCCTTGCTACTTTGTCTCATACCGGAAATTGACAGAGAGAATGAACTCTATAAAATCTTACATGTGCAAATGAGTTACTGCCGGGCTCACTTGGGTCTATACTCTGTAGTCTCTGAGCTAATGCTGGTTTGTGTTCTGCCTATGCGGGTTTAGATTTCTTGGCCTAGGCTAGACGAAAAAATTCTTGGGGCAGACCCAAGATCGACCCTGGGCTACAGCCCGGGCCCGTCCCAATGTAGGTCCGCCCTTGATACTAACACTTCTGGTCACTAAAATGATCCCCATGTTGATGGATCAAAGTGGCTCCGTCATTTAAACACAGATAAAGTACCATTTTAGAACAGACCCTTCCTTACTCAGGCAGTGTTTACAATCTTTCCACAGCTCTTTTTGCCTTTTCTATAGCATAAGCTATTTTTGCAATATTTGATAAATCAGCTTTTGCTTTGGCATATCTACAAAAAAGTCAGAAAAAAGCTAAAAATCATAAGTTGGTGAGGTTAGCTTTTGAATGACTTTTCTCAATGACAATTTTGAAATTAATTCAAAATTTAAATGTGAGAAAATTATCCTTGCATATTCAAAAGTTGTATAAGCTCTCCCACACGGCCTAACTCGCCACAATAGCCCACGGGATAAAAATATATTGCGAAATAAAATAACCACAAGTCAGCATACAAAAGTTGCTAAATTCAAACCATTCAAAATCAAACAGGACAACTTTTGATATTAAAAAAAATAGTCCATCAAGCTTTTTTCAAAGGAGACGAGTAGATTGTGGACGTCAGATAGCTCAAGCCTTCCGCTTGCTGGGAGCCAACTGTGAATCAGGCTGCAATGCAAAATCAGACAAGAATTAGTACAGAATAAGGGAAAAAAGATTTTTGGATTAGCATATTTATATCAATCTCATCAAGTAAAAGATGATCATACCTCTTTCTTCACGGATTCCTCCTTTTCAGAAAGAATCAACTCAATGTGACAAGGGGATGACATATATGCTGTTAGGGAGACGTTAAAATTAGCAAAGAATTCCAAGAATTTCGAATAGTAGCATTACAGGATATGAACATACGGTTGATTCTGCCATGAGCTCGATAAGTGCGGCGGCGCTGCTTCTGGGCCTGGTTAACTTGGATATGGGAAATGTAGAGAGCATCCACATCTAGACCTTTCACCTGCACGATATCATAAAAGAGTAAATGCAACTACAAATTGGATTTAAATATGCAAATGAAAAGAGAAAGGGTTCGAGTATCCCACTTCGGCATTGCTCTCTGCATTTTTCAAAAGATCTAAGATAATCTTGGCAGACTTGGCAGGCCAACGTCCTTGGCCATTGGAGTGCCTGCTCTTTGCTTGGGCAGTTCTGCCTACACCACGACAGAAGCGAGTAAACGGGATAGCCTGCTTATGAGCAAGGACATCTTTGAGATAGGCCTTCGCCTTAAGAAGAGGAAGCTTCCTCAGAGCATGAGCAGTCTCCCTTGTGTTCTAAGTAAAATTAATATACTATTAGGATCTCAACATCGCACTGTGGTCAATAGGCAAAACAGTTACTCGAGCAAAAAATTGATATTGGAGGTTACCTCCTCAAGTTGGTAAGTTTAGCATGAAGACAGAAAAAAGTAAATGTCACATTATTAACTGAACCATCTATCATTTGATTTAACTCCAGAGGTTCACCCAAAAACAATGATAATTTTATTCCTGAACTTTACAAGAGAATTGTTCACAAATGGCAACAAATCCCTTCTTCCATCAGGTAACGGTAAAAAATAATACAATAATTGTTTATATTCAACACAAACAAACAATAAGCATATTTGCTGCAGGACATAAAATTAAGTTAGCAAAGGCAACAAATAAAAAGTTAATAATCGATGTAAAACAAATCCTATCACTAGTAATAGACTCAAACCTAGAATACTGAGCATTCACATATCTGCAAATGGAAGTACATGAGATAAAAACACAGAAAATCAGTAATATTTTTCAATGAAAATACTTGTCTCAACCTACAATGTCAAATGTCTCATCATTTACTGAACCCAATCTGTCATTGGAATAAACTACATAGGTTCACCCAAGAACAATGATTATATTATCCCTGATGTTTACGAGAGAACAATTCAAAAATGGAAAAAGTTCCCTGCTTTTTTCATCAGGTTCACAGTAAGTACAGTAGAAAATTGAGTAGCATAAAGCATTCGGGACACCAAACACAAATAATTATTCCCTCATTCGAAAATAACACAAATCACAATTTAAGTGAAAATGAGGAACCCTCATACAAAAATAATAAATGAAAGCCGCAACAAAATCAAGAATCAAATACACAAATGATAGGCAGTGAATTAGTCTAAGATAACAAACGATGATACCCGTACCTTGAAGTGAACTCTTAAATCGCAACCCCTTGCCTTGCAAGCTGCAAGGTCATATGATAATATGATGAGATAATTATACCAACAAATTCACGACGGCTAGCACAGTATTAGCAAAGAACAAAAAATAGATACGACTGCTCACATTTGGTGACATTATCGGGCTCCTTGGAGTATTTAACCTGCAAAATATTACGGAAATCAAATCACACAGATAATACATACGAGAAATCTAGAGTATAACAGATTCAGTAGGTGCGACGGAGAGGAAGGGGAAATACCATCTGACCGGGCGGCGAGAGGCTGCAGGGTTTCTCACAACGGTGGGAGGAAAATCCGGAAGGAGAACACTCGATACCTTTTATATGTAGGGTAAACTGAAGAAGGGCGTCTCTAAGTAATCGGGCCGTAATTTGGGCCAATGTAAGTTTTTCTGATATGGGCTACTTCAACCTCAACAGGGAAGGACGGAATTAGGCTCAAATTTGATCCCTAAAAGCCCAAAAGTTTTGGGCCCAATTTTTTTAATAAAAAATATGTTAATAATAAATAAAATAAAAAACAAAAAAATGGATCAAATAATTTGAAAAAAAAAACAGAAAATAAAACAACCTCCTAATAGAACTGGAAATCATAACTTCCTGCATCTATGGCAAACTAAGGTAGTGTTTTGTACAGTTTTTCCACAGCTCCTTTTGCCTTTTGCACAGCATAACCTGTTTTTGCAGTGTTTAGTAAATCAGCTTTTGCTTTAGCTTATCTACAAAAAAGTCAGAAAAAAGCTAAAAGTCATAAGTTAGGTGGGAGTAGTTTTTGAATGGCTTTTCTCATTGGCAATTTTAAAATTAATTCGAAGTTTAAATGTGATATAATTATTCTTACACATTCAAAAGTCCTTCTGCAAAAGCATAAGCTCTCCCAATCACACCCTAAGAAGACAACGACAGCTCTCGCAATAGCTCACTAACTTTTCGGGTAATTTAGGCTGTTTCCTGTGCATTGCTATTGTGATCTGTGTTAGATTTGAGAGAGTATGGAAAACTCCTTCTACAACTGAAAAGAGTAATAACAGGAAACTGAATTAAACAGACTAAGACACGTTCAACCATTGGTACTTGACTCCTTCGTTCTCGGAGCCTGATTTGCAGACAAATGACTAACGTGACTCCCCTAAATTGAAAGTGATAACTTCAGCTTAATCTTTCACAGACACTAAGCTGCTCTCTTATACGAATGAACAGTTCCAGTTTTAATGGTTTGGTTAGTATATCAGCTATCTGATCATTGCTTCCACAGTGAACCCGCCAAATGCAGTTCACTTTCCAAGGCCAGTCAGTCCTCCTGAGAGGCATCCCTCGCATCTTGACACTCCAGCGATAGCATCCTTAGCAGACGATGCATCCTTGGCTACTCTGCTCGCTGAATTCCAACAGGTGTTTATTGAACCACACGGACTTCCCCACTCTAGGTCGAGTGATCATAGAATCCTCATCAAAGCGGGAGCAGATCCTATTAATTCCCGACCGTCCCGCTATGCACACTCGCAGAAAAATGAGATCAAGGCTCATGTGAGGAGCTGCTGGCCAAGGGGTGGATCAGGTCGTCCGTCTCTCCATACAGTTCTCCTGTGCTTCTCATTCGTAAATCGGATGAAACATGGCGTATGTGTATTGATTACAGAGCACTTAACAACATCACTATCCGGGATGAATTCCCTATTTCAATGGTAGAAGAACTCATGGAGGAACTGGAAGCATTGTGTATTTCTCTAAATTGGATCTTCGCTCAGGGTACCATCAGGTACGCATGGCAGAATCATCCATCCCCTTATGGCTTTCCAAACACACCTTATGCTATGAATTTTTTATTATGCCTTTTGGACTATCAAACGCTCCTGCTACATTTCAATCCCTCATGAATGAAGTGTTTAAATCATTTCTGCACAAGTTTGTGTTGGTATTTTTTGATGATATCCTAGTATATAGCCGAAGCTGGGCTGAGCATTTACAGCATCTCCGCTTGGTGCTCTCTTTACTAGCGAAGAATCAGTTGGCTGTCAAGGAGTCCAAATGTGCATTTGCAACGGAGCATATTGCTTATCTTGGCCACGTGATTTCTGCAAAAGGGGTAGAAGCTGATTCTGAAAAAATTGCAGCAATGCTAGCTTGGACTCAGCCTTAAGATATTCGGGGATTGAGAGCCTTTTTGGGCTTGACATAGTACTACCGGAGGTTTGTTCATGGTTATGGTGCTATAGCAACTCCACTGACCAACATGCTCAAAAAGAAAGCCTTCGTCTGGACTCCTGAAAGTGAGGAAGCTTTTTGCAAGTTAAAAATAGTAATGGCCTCTGCTCTAGTCTTAGCATTGCTAGATTTTTCAAAGCCTTTTGTCATCGAATGTGATGCGTCTACCAGTGGTATAGGAGCAGTACTGATGTAGGAGCACCATCCAGTGGCTTATTTCAACCACAAATTTAGTGTGCGACATAAGGGACTGCCAGCTTATGAGCGGGAATTAATCGGCCTAGCTAAAGCAATACAGCACTGGAAGTCCTACCTTTGGGGACAACCTTTCTTGATTCGCACGGGCCATTGCAGTTTGAAGTCTATTCTGTAACAAAAGGCCAACACCAATCCTCAACAACACTGGATGAGGATACTCCTTTAAGGTGGCTTACAAACCTGGCAAAGATAACCTCGTTGCTGATGCATTATCCAGACAAGAGGTGGATATGCCGGTCCTCATGGCATGCTCCGCACCTGCATCTTCCCTCATTGATGAAGTGCGACGATCTGTAAGCAAGGACCCGGAGTTAGTAGCCTGGCAGCAGCAGGTCCATGCAACAGCAGACTTCTCACATTTCTGTTGGCAACAGAATTTACTCTGGTTCAATGGGAGGTTGTGCGTACCCCCCACTTCTCCAGTCACAGCAATGATCAGTAAGCAGGTTCATGAGGCCTATCACGAGGGATCACTGAAAAGTTACCACCGGGTCAAGGCTGATTTCTTTTGGCCCCGGTTGCAACAGGAGGTAACTGACATTGTGGCCAAATGTGTGGTCTACCAACAAAATAAACCAGAACAGCTAGCTCCTGCGGGCTTTCTACAACCACTCCAAGTCCCCTTGCAGATTTGGACAGACATCTCGCTCAATTTCATGGACAACTTGCCAGCCTCTCACGGCAAAACAGTCCAATTGGTTGTGGTGGGCAGGTTTTCCAAGATGGCTCATTTTGTGCCCCTAAGTCACCCTTACACAGCACTCTCGGTTGCCAAGGCCTTCTTCTGACACATTTTCAAACTCCACGGCTTACCTGAATCCATTGTTAGTGACAGGGACAAAGCATTCACCAGTGCCATTTGGAGGGAGCTATTCAAATTCAGTGGCACTTCCTTGCACTTCACCACAGCTTATCATCCACAATCGGACGGTCAAACTGAAGCTGTGAATCGAATTATACAAATGTATTTGCGGTGCCTCATCGGAGATCATCCCCACAGATGGCTGGATTGGCTACCCTCGGCTTAATTTAGCTACAATACCAGTGTGCATTCTTCGTTGAAAGCCTCACCTTTTGAGGTGGTTTATGGACGGGCTCATCCACGGTTGCTGGATTACACACTAGGAGCAGCACGGGTGGAAGCTGTTGATGTTGAACTTCGCTCCAGAAAGGAGCTACTGGCAGAGTTTCGAGACAGACTCCACCTTGCACAAAACTGCATGAAGCAATATTATGATGTGCATCACAGGATGGTCGAGTTTCCAGTCCAATCTTGGGTTTGGTTAAAACTCCAGCCCTATTGCCAAACTTCGTTGGGTAACAAGCACACCAAGAAGCTCTAGCCCGTGTTTAATGGACCGTTCCAAATACTGAAACGCATTGGACCTGTTGCTTACAAATTGCTCTTACCGTCGGAAGCAAAAATCTACCCTATGTTCCATGTCTCGAAGTTGCAGTTGTTCAAAGGCAACCCTCCTAGCAACCCTGTCCTGCCTACTTTCCATCAGGGTCTGCCTCAGCCCAGCCCACAGGCCGTTTTGGACACCCGCAACTCATAGGGGCGTGCCCAGGTGTTGGTGCATTAGAAAGATCTCTCCCCAGCCGACGCCTCGTGGGAAGATGCTGATCAATTTCACAAGCTCCATCCTACTTTCACACTTGAGGACAAGTGTGGTCATGAAGGGGTGGGAGATGTCAGGCAAAGCAACAGCGCAGAACTGTTGGATGATGTCAGGCAAAGCAACAACATTGAATAGTTGGACCCTCATTTCGCACAAGTATATCAAAGGCATGAGAAACAGTCTGCTGCACAAGGCTCGAGTGAATAATCAGGGTGGGTGTAGTTATGAGTTCCAGTTAGTTGCAGCCATTAAAAATCTAGTTGTTCTCATTTATTATGTGTTGTTTTGTATGCCAGAATCAGACTCTATATATGGAGCACCAATGTAAGGAAGAAGGTATTCAATGACAAGTATTCTGCTTCCTTGAATCTCTTTGGATCGAGTTCTCTTCCTTACGAACGAGTTCTCACATTTACAATCCCTCAAGTTACAATAGGTCGGAGAAAGAGCTATTCTTCGGTGACACCTTACAAACAGCGACAACAATCCAAGGAACTAGCCCAAGAGATTCAGCAGGCGCTCTTCCAGGGTCCAATCACTCGACAGCGATCTCGGCGGCATGACAAATTATTGAACCACTTGCGTCTAGATGTGCCAAATTCAGATTCAAACCAGTCCTAAAAGAAATCATGAGCAACTGAATATTGTTTATTTGCGAGGCTAAAGGTCTTAATTTAGATGCAGAGGTATAGAAGAGAATGCATACAATTTTTTAGTTGTTGTGGCTAATTCCTTGGTTTTCAAGTTCAATCAGTACGTGTTTCTCTTTTATCTAGGCTCTTTCAACCTTAAGTTCCATATCTCAGGGTGACATGCGGCGAGCTATAACATTTCTACAAGTAAGATAAGTTTTCCATTGTATGAATTTGTTGTCCATCTTGGTGAACAAGCTTCTTTAGTCGTTAGGGATAATAGATGCAAGATTGCCTCATACTTTGCACAACTAGTTGATCATTCTGACATTTCTTTTATTGTCCGGTTCGTGAATTTAAACAACAATATGAACATAAAGAAGATTCAATGCCAATCATACAAAGTAACTAAAGTGTATTGACCTACATTTTGACGAACTTTATAAAAAGGTTGTCCATACGAAGTTCGACCTCACATTGGTAGGTGTGTTTAAGGATATTCGGGTGCGGGTATCCGGATACCCAAACCCAAAATTTCAGTTGTCATAATTGGTATCCAATTCCGGTACTCAATACCTGAATTCGATACCCGATGTGTCCGTTTACTTGACGGAATAAGGCGATATTACATGGATTAACTTGTGATTGGTCCGTAATACCTTGTTTAATACATAGGAAAAAAACACAGTGGTCAAGCCGGGTTATGAGATAGAATTCCGAGTCGCGTGCATTTTTGGAATACAAAATCGTCAGAAGTATTTTTAGCAATGTTGCATAGGGCAACGAGGTGTGCAGCTTTAGAGGTGAAAGCGGTTGCAAAGGCGAGGATGGTGCGGAAGTCAATAAATGAGATGACAATAAAGTCGGAGGCGATCACGACAAGAATGGTAACTGAATCGGTTAAAGCTGCGACGATGACATTCATGGTTTGAACTTTAAATCTAGAGGTAGTAGAAACGTTTTGTATCATATATATAACAGTTGCTAATTAAAGCCTAGGTTTAGTTATTTTATTTGTTTCCCTTTTATTTTAATGTCTTTTAATTAAAAGAATAATAAAATTTCAAAAAGAAAATATGACTTTATTTTTCAAAATTCAATTTTATCGGAGTTGATTAATCCAATTCTTTCATTGAATATGTGAAGGATGCCTAACAGATTTTTGCCCGCTTAGTCAAAGATAGGGTTTAAGTGCAGGCTATTGCGGCAAGGCATTGGGTATACCTACCTCAGTAGGGTTCCCTACGTTATAAAAAAAGATAAGGTTTAGGACCACAAATAGTAGTGCAAATTGGAAGGGTATTTCCTTCAAGGCCACACGTTTCATGGCATATGTTCTTCGGCAAGGTTTATGGCACTTCTCCACGCCATGTTTCGTGACAAAAGCTGACATCAATACTCTCATTCAATTCAACTGTGGGCTCACTCTATGTAGATAAGTGGACCACTCACTCTAGCAAACAACTTGAATGAGGGAAGATGATATAGCTCATCAGTTTTACACTACTCGATGTGCCAGCGCCCGATTGGGTGTTGGAAAATCTAACCTCATATCTATTCAATACTTCAACATTTCGTCCAATTGAGTTATGACACCTCAGGTGCTGCAAAGGTTGTGTCATTACTTCTATATGGGGTATCTGCATTTTATACAATTGAGTTATGACACCTCATAGGTGGTATTACTTCTATTGACAAGAGAATCCATATTCAGAGGTGCTAGGTGTACCTTAGCTCCACGAGCTCTGTGAAAAAATTGGAAAAACCGTTGCCAAGAGGGATCGATCTCGGGATTCCTCTATTCCCTCACCTCTTTTCCATCACATCAACCTTACAATTTTTACTATCTCGCATTTTTTGTAATAACTGTACTGGACTTTAATATTATCCATATTCAATATTATTTTAGGGATTACATATATGAATATTACTAATTTTAATTTTTTAATGCAGTTGACACTTAGAGGAGTCAAACATGCTCCATATGTCTGTTTCAATTTGATCTCCGTGCATATGCTTGATGATGGTGGTTTTGATAACCAATTTGGTTCGGGAAAACAGAAGTTCACCAGAGGTAATTTAGTTGTGTCCTGAGGGAAGAAAATTAACAGATTGTACTGGACGAAAGCATTGGTTGCTAGAGACAGAGTGAACGCCATCAATATAGAGAGTTCGTTGCGGCATCGAAGGCTTGGCCATATCAGTGAAAGGGTTTGAATTGCTTAGCCAAGAAGGATGTGCTTCCTGGATTGAAGAATGCAAAATTGGAGAGGTGCTCTCACTGCATGGCTGGGAAGCAGACGAGAGTCTCCTTTAAGACGCACCCTCCCTAAAGAAAGTCAGAGTTACTTGAATTGGTGAATTTTGATATTTGTGGCCCATTGAAGGTAAAGACACTTGTTGGTGCACTTTACTTTATTACCTTTATTGATGATTGCTCCAGGAAACTTTGAGTCTATGCTTTGAAGTCAAAGGACCAGGTTTCGAAGAAATTCAAGGAATTTCATGCCTTGGTTGAAAGACAGTCGGGAAAGAAGCTGAAATGCGTTCGTTCTGACAATGGTGGTGAGTATTGTGGACCATTTGATATTTATTGCAAGCAGCATGGTATCAGACATGAGAAAACTCCTCCGAAAACCCCTCAGCTTAATGGCTTAGCTGAGAGGATGAACAGGACCCTGATGGAGAGAGTTAGGTGTAAGCTTTCTGAAGCAAAGTTACCTAAGTCGTTTTGGCATGAGGCACTGTACACGGCGGTGCACATTATCAATCTTAGTCCGCTGGTTGTTTTGAATTCTGAGGTTCTAGACAAGATTTGGTTTGGCAAGAATGTCAAGTATGATGATTTGCGAGTCTTTGGTTGTAAGGCATATGTGCACGTTCCAAAGGATGAGAGATCCAAGTTGGATGCGAAGACTAGGCAGTGCATCTTTAT
>JAOYMZ010003919.1:0-23770 GCA_025802335.1 Pinguicula primuliflora | reverse complement strand
ATGGCAGAAGATTTCGGTTAATAACAAGCACTCCAATGGATGCACATTGCTTCAAGAGCATTGACCTATCTTTCCTCTTGTTTTTTTTACAGGAAGATTGATATTATTCCTCCTCGATTTTGCAAACACACACTAATAAAACGTGTATGAAAAATTATCAAAAGTGGCCGAATCAGTTACATAAATAATCTAATTTTGGAGGATTCAGGACACTACATACAGTGACTGCTGAACTGAAGAGGATGAATCTAATAACCCCATATACAAGGTAGAACAAAGACTCACTTGAACAAAGACCCTGAAACCCTCTTGAAGTTCTCTTTTAACTATCTCTTGGAATCATACTCCCTGATAATCTTCCTCGCCATTTTTCTCAAACCTGATTTCAAAGATCCAACATTCAAAGAACTCAATCCAACCCCAGATCCACATTTCCGGGCATCAAAATCAAGAACACTAAAACCTTAGAACAAAATCAATACAAACACTCAAATCAAAACATATCAGCACAACGAATAACAATCGAACGAGACAAAGATAGAGAGACAGTTCAAATGCCAGATCGCTTACTACTCTCCGATGCAGAATTTTTTTATAGTTTCCAAAGTATCTGACAGATGGTAATTGCTTTTCATCCCAATCTGAAAACTTGGAATAGCTAAAGGCAGCCTAACGTAGATGGAAAATTCAGATTTAATCATTATTAAAGGTCAGTGGCGATTGAGTTTTTCTAGCAAAAAATTGATCGGATAAAGTGTAGGAATGCATCAGACCAGACCAAACGTTCCCAACTGCACAAATGATACGATCGTAACGACCGCCTGTTTGGTAGTAAGCGCAACGGTAGAAACTGGTGGAATTTGGTCCCAAAACGAACTTTTAACGTAGTCAGTAGCTCCACCTACGGGGGTCGAGCGCGTCGAATCTTGCCGTGGACCAGCAAATGCTGGAATGCAATATGGCAGCCGACGAATTGGGAGCTGTGGAAATCCAGAAACGCCAAAGTGTTCCAAGAACAAGACATCCCAGCTGATGATTGCAACTCCAGATACGCCTGTGGCTGAACTTCCAGTGCAAGAGCCTTCTTCAGACGTCGCTTGGCTTCTCTGAGTGGCAGCGAGTGCCGGGATTCTGTCTGGACCGACGAAGAAGAAACGCTGATCGAATATTTATTATGGTGCCTAAATTTATTATTGGTCTTTGGATCTGTGTTGTCATTTCAATAATAGATTTCAGTACTATAAGGCAAAATTTGCTACCATAAGATCTGCACCAGAAATTTTTTTATATGCTTGGCAAATTGGCCACTGACCCCGCCTAATTACAACAAAAAATTAATACAATTTTACTTATAAAAAAAAGCTTACGAAGGTCGAGGACGAGTTTGGTAATTTTCGGACAAATGAGGCAGGAATCACGGGCAATTTACCACCGTCTGGACTTTGGAAGTCCGAGAATTGAGCCCGGACTTACAAAAATCGAGAATTTGCGCTCGGACTTGGGAAGAACGCGAATTTTAAATCCCGTTCTTCGCATCAACGGGCGTCATTAGCATGATTAATCCAAGTGATTAACGTTTCCCAGACTTCGAAAGTCCGGGATTTGAACACTTTGGCGGGAAAAACATTTCCCGAACTTCGGGAGTCCATCATTATTTTTATTTTTGTATTTTTTTGCCCAAATAAATATTGTTTTTATTTTTTTGCCCAAATAAAAATTGTAATCGACGCGTGATACATAAATATATCTATTAAAACAATAAATGTCATTGTTTATGTTGTTGCATGAAATTATCCATAAAATGCTGTCATGATTCCGGATCAAAATCAAAATTCGCGCTCGTATCCCCTGTATGCGTAGTAGAGTCCACTCGTACTGATGTTTTGGTTCATGCACAATTGGACATTCTATTCGGGATGAGATAACTGATATGCATTGTTGTGTAGCCTCTCGCCACTGATGCACTGTCTCACAGAGTACTTGCATCTCTCGCAGCCGGTGAAGCTGTAAATATTAAAGAAGAAATTTATATGAATAAATTTAATAAAAAAATCATAAAAATAAAAAACTAATTTTACCAGCACAGCCAGAAACGAGTGTTGGTTATATAGAACTCTCCTCTCCGGTCTTGGCAATACGGGACTATAGTATGGTCGGTTATGCCGATTAAACCATTCTGTATAAGTAGGATCTCATCTGCCAATCATATCCACTAGAGGTGGATCCCCAGTAGCATAGTGCCCCCAATTTTTCCACATCTAATTGTAATGTAGGAGGAGAGTACCCCGAGGACCACAGTTATCAGTCCCGTGAAGCAGCGTCTCTCTGATCCTGTCGACTGGCTCTGGAATCGGCTGGACATATCGAAACTGATGTCGAACACGACGTGCGTGAACGAACTCGATGAACTTCATCCAAAAAATAGGATTGTCGTAGTTCCACAAGAACCGGTCTTCAGCACTAACTTGAGACATCTCCTGTACACTGTACGGAGTGGAGACGAACTACACGTAACATATGAATCGTTAGAAAATATTAAAAAAATATGAACATCATACTTTTGAATTTGATATGGAAATATCAAAATACGAACCTGATCGGTACGTACATCATCCAACTGCATCTGGATCGTCCGAATCACATTGCTCCCCTGGTCTATGTTCCTCATCCTCTCTACAAATTTTACACCGTAGACCTCTGGAAAGTGCGAATTTCTCCGAAGCTCATGGCTTTCCAGCCGTGTGGGCAGAGTGTGGGGGTAGATAGTTGGCAATCTAGAATATCCCCATACCTGAATGAGACGCGTCGCTCCACTCATGGTTTTAGCATCTTTGGTGTGAGTATTACATAGATAATGATGGAGGTTACACAGCATGACATTCCCCCAACTGTAATGCCTGATGATCTCAAGATTCTCCAACAAGCGGAAGAACCTCATAGGAATTTTATTACCGGACTTATCCGATTATAAAATACCACCTACTATAAGTGCAAGCACTCCGCGGACATAGTACTGCACCTCCTCCTCGGTGCTCCTTTCAGAGATTGGATGAGCTTTCAAGTTGGCCCCTAAGATAGGATATCCTGAGTCCGGACTGAAAGAAAGCTTCCACAGGAAAGTTCAAGTTAAGCTAATGTTCCAAATACACTCTAGACTCCTGCAATGTCAAGTATGCATCACCCGCAGCATCAGAACGAATGGGAGTACTATCAATAGGATTCTCCCACAACATCGAAACATCCTGGAGAGTGATCGAATACTCCCCAAACGGTAACTAGAATGTATATGTGGCCGGATGCTACCTCTCAACCAGCGCCGTAATGAAGTGGTGGTCCTTCCGTATACATGTGGCGAGATAAGCGCCCCACATCCTAACAGTGAATATGTATTGTTGCACACGGTTATGCAACTCTAGATCACGTATATGCAAATTCGGATGGTGTGTTTTCATCACCTCATCTACCAGAATTTTCCGCTCCAAAATTTTTGAGCTACGATGTACGCTCAAATTCCATAACACGTAATCTGAAACCGGTTTGTACAAATCTGTTCTCTGGCTTTGCTGTGAACTCATGCTACAAAATAGAACAATAATTCATAACAATTCACTAACAATTTCTAATATTACATAACAATTCGTAATAATTCATAACAATTCACTAGCAATTTTTAATATTCCATAACAATTCATATCAATTAAATAACAATTACTAATAATTCATAAAAAACCAATAACAGTTCAAAATAATTCATAACAATTTATAATATTTCATAATAATTCATATCAATTCAAATAAGAATTCCTAATAATTCATAACAATTCCTAATAATTCATTAAAAAATCAATAACAATTCAAAATAATTCATAGCAATTCACTAACCCCAAACCAAACATACCCAGTAAATCTCATCCTTAAGCAGGGTCTAGGGATAACAATTCACTAACAATTTCCAATATTCCATAACAATTCGTATGGATTAAATAACAATTTCTAATAATTCATAACAATTACTAATAATTCATATAAAAATCAATAACAATTAAAAATAATTCATAACAATTCACTAACAATTTATAATATTCCATAACAATTCATATTAATTCAAATAACAATTTTTAATAACCCATAACAATTCAAAATAATGTATAACAATTTGTAATAATTAATAAATATTCACTAACAATTTGGAATAATTCATAACTATTATTGCAAATTCATAATCACTAACACTTAATTAAAACACTAATTTCATAATCAAAAAACCAAATTTGGAACCCAAATTTGAAAAAATGAAACCCTAATTGATTACCTTCAGTGGTGGTGATGAAATTCTAAATCGACGATGCGGTGGTGATGGGCGGCGGCGGCTTTCGGTGGCTACGAACTTCGGAAGTCCGGGATTTTAAACTCCTCCGGCGACAATTTCATGCAAAACCGGCGAAAACAATGGGAAGGAAAGAAATGGGGGACCAGAGTATAACCGAGAGTCTCAGACTTCGGAAGTCCGGGATTGAATTAATTCTCGTGCTTGCCAAGTCCGGAAAATTGTAATGATCGTCATTAATTATTTTAACTATGTCCGTTGATGAGAACAATAGAATTTAAAATTCCTGTTCTTCCAAAGTCCGAGCGCAAATTCCCGTTTTTTGCAAGTCTGGGCCCAATTCTCGGACTTCCCAAGTCCGTGCAGTGACAAATCAAAAAACACGTGATGTCTTTGTGGTAGAAAAAAAATTGCCAGGAATCACACAAATTTTTTCGGTTTTTTTTAAATTAGCCCTCACCGGCCTTTGGAAGCCCGATGTCCAAAGCCCAACAAAATAATCAGTGGGCTTTTGGATTGTTTATGTAATTAAAAACAGATTAGTACCCATCGGGCTTTTTGAGTGAGAGTGAGGTGTTTGCTTCTGACACTGGGACAGTGGCGGGGTGCCCCGCCCCGCCATCGGGGTGGGGCGGGTCCGTGACAACATGTGGAATCTACGGGGCGGGTCTGGGGCGATGCTGGACATCAATGGAGGGTAGAACATACCTTATGTTTCCATTTGATGCTGGAGTAATTGGTCCGCATATGTCTTAGTGGACAAGTTGAAGGATGCCAACAGCTCTTTTAGTACTTTCTTGAGGACAAGGCACACAATGTTGCTTTTCCACAAGATAATCCGTACACACCTTCTGAGTAACCACAAAGTGAGGTAGTGCTTCTACCATGTTCAGCCGTTGTAGTATCCTGAGACCTCTCTAGCTTAGGTGACCATAGCGCTGGTGCCAAATGGTGCTTTGATGATCAGCTTTAGCAGTGAGACATTGAGATTCATACTGAACCACATTTTTAGATACAGATCGTGCACGAATAGAGTACATGCAGTTAGCACTCATGCTTGTCTCGAAGATTAACCCCTTCTTATCATGATAAACTATGCATTTATCAGACTTGAACAATACAGCGAGTCCCTTTCCTTGTAGCTGTACAACACTCAAAAGGTTATTTTGTAGCTGAGGTACAAATAATACATCCACACATTAACAATTTATTCATTTTCAATAAGTTAAAAATAGAATAACTGAAACAAATTGTTAATAGTTCATCTATGGGGCAACCATAATTAACAATTTGTAGTCATTTCCATTATAGATTCTGGCGCTCCAAATGCAACCACGCCGTCGACACCGTCACTGTGCATGTTTTCTGACCCAAAATCATTTTTTATCAATATGATGGATAAAGAGAAAATTGATGAATTGAAAATTCAATTGGAGGAATTGTTGAATGAAGCGCGAGATGTTGTTCAACAAATTCCAACCACACAACTATACGCCACCAATGGAGTTGCGTTGTTCATTTGTGTTTTTTTTTATCAGTAAGTTTGTCGCTAATATGTAACTAGAATATTGCCCGTGGCTTTAGCCACGGGTGTAAAAATAAGATCATGGAAAAGAAAGGCATAACGTGTATGGTGAGTGCCATAACAGGGTCTAAACAAAGCTGGTAAGGACAATATCTATCAAGCAGACCAATTTATTGAGATAACGTTGATTTTGAAATCATGAGCAGATGGCAATTATTTCGGCTTACAATGCATTAAAAACACTCAAAATGAAGGTGCAGAATTTGAAAGAGAAAATGATGGTCACACAAAATGAACATAAAAAAAATTGAGTATTCTACATTACGGCTGTAACTTTAGATTTTGCCTTTAGACTGCATAAGAATCAATGCTCAATTTTGTACACCTGCTCCAGTGGTTGATAATTCTGTTTGCAGTTCATCTCTTGAGGCGGAGAACATCCAACACAATTTTATTAACTGGTCTTGGCGGAAGTGGTAAAACCATACTGTTTTATCAGGTTAGCATCAAATAGATTAGCTTAAGGGAACATTCGGGTGAAGTAACTATTGGGTCATTTGGTAGATTAATAATTAATATTCAATTTTTGGTTTACTAGCTTCGAGATTGTTCCTCCCGTCAGGCACTGTAATTTTGATCGAGCCAAATGAAGAAACTTTTATACTTCATTATGAGGCCGATAAGATAATCAGCTGTACTTGATGGTGGTAATTATATGTAGGCTGTCACAACATCCTCAAGTAGTATATGAATGACTTTTGTTCACAATAATTGTTAATTTATAATATTTTTGTATTACTGGGACTTGTTGCAATTTTATATAAATAATATTTTTCTTTTCGTTGTTCCTATTGTTTTAGACTTTTATCTAAAAGTCGAGATTGAAAGTAAGACTTGTTTTGGTTACTTCAAGCAAAGTAAAATAAAGGCTGTTCATGTCACGTGGTTGACGTTCCTAGTCATTCACGACTTAGACCGAAATTGGATGAGCTCTTGGCTCAAGTAGCAGGCAAAGTTTTTGTAGTGGATGCGATGGAGTTTCTGCCAAATGTTCGTGCTGCTTCTGAGTATGTATTTTTTTAATTTCTACATGCAGACATGCATGCTTGATACATGCTAGAGTCAATCCATGATACATGAATGTTAATAATTTTTTGTTTACTATCTTCGAGATGGCTCCTCCCATCACGGCACTGTGACTTCGATTGAGCTAAATGAAGAAACTTGTATACTTCATTATGAGGTTAGTAAGGTAATCAGTTGTAATTTATGGGGGCATTCATATGTAGACTGTCACAGCATCCTCAAGTAGTATATGAATGATTTTTGTTCATAATAATCGTTAATTTACAATATTTTTGTATTACTGGGACTTGTTGCAATTTTATATAAAGTAACATTTTCTTTTTCGTTGTTCCTGTTGTGTTAGACTTTTATCTAAAAGTCGAGATTGAAAGTAAGACTTTTTTTTGTTACTTTCAGCAAGGTAAAATAAAGCTTGTTTGTCGTCTTCGCCTCAGTCATCCCAGTCCACTGTCATTCATCCTCCCAGTTTTGTTATCGGTGAATTTTTCTACTGCAGGCCACAGGAAAAGCTTCTACTCACTTTCAGTTTCAAGTCTCCATCTTCAGAAATCCTTGCATCCCACAACGGGCTGATCTTGTTGAAGATGAGTAAATTGAGGCAGATCCCAGGCCTTGGGCTTACTGTAATGACCTGAGAGGTTCTAAGTCTTGGGTTTGCTGTAACGACAAAGTATATTTGATACCAGTCAAAACTTTTGAACCCAGGTTGGATCTTCAGAGAAAGATGATCAAAAACTTCTTACGGGTATTTTGATCTTAACAAAAGAAAATCAAGTAAATTTCCTTCAAACCATGCTGATGGTAGTTGTATTACTGAGACTTGTTGCAATTTTATATAAAGTAATATATTTTCCCTTTCGTTGTTCCTGTTATTTTAGACTTTTATCTAAAAATTGAGATTGAAAGTAAGACTTGTTTTGGTTACTTCCAGCAAGGTAAAATAAAGTCTGTTCACGTCACGTGGTTGACATTCCTAGTTATTCACGACTTAGACCGAAATTGGATGAGTTCTTTGCTCAAGCAGCGGACATCGTCTCTGTAGTGGATGTAGGGGCGGACCCTTTCAAGACCCCAGGGGGGCACGTGCCCCCCCTTAAATTTTGTAAAAATGTTATTATATAATGTCATGTATTTAATTGTCAACAATAAGAACAAGTGTGGCATGTAGGTTAGATGATAGGAATTGCACCAGTGTTCTAATCCCACTGACTAAGTATTTTTTGGATTAAAAAAAATAAAAACACCGAAATTCCTACATCCTATATTTTCAGTCTCTTAATTCTATTTTTGTTCTTTATATTTATCTTGCATCTTGGTAATTTGCCTTCCAAATATAAAAAATTATATTTCTGAACTTCAATTTGATATCAATTTTATCTTTTTTTTTAAAGTTCTATAACTTTGAACTCGAATTTTTTCGGTAATAGATTCATTTCTAAAAATTAAAATTCAAGCTAAAACTAGATCTAAGTAGATAGAAATGATAAAATTTCTTGCACTATAAAAATTTTGTTCTAATTGTTGCAAATTTCTTTTTTTAACGGTTTCAAATGTTTATATAGAGAATTTTAGGACTTCAGCGATAAAAATTGACACATAAACAAATTTTGTTATGATTTTATTTTTTAACGATAAATTAATCATAACTAAAAATTTTGATATGTTCTGAAATCGTCTTGATAAAATGATATCAGAACTGCTTTCATATTTTAATCTTGACGACCATAAGTGAAAAAATTCGCATATTAATCAGTAAATATAGTTTTGTTATTATTTTTTCTTCAATTCTATAATTTTGTTAGTCATCTTTTGTTATATTTTATTTTTTTTCTTCTCCTATAACTATAATACAAGTAGTCAAATCTCATGTATTATATTTTTTTCTTTTTCGTATAGTATTGTATATTATTTAATTATTATTAATTAATAATATTTATATATATATATATATACAACATTAAGATAGTGACCCTCCTTTAAAAAATCCTGTATCCGCCAATAAGTGGATGTGGTGAAATTTCTGCCAAATGTTCGTGCAACTTCTGAGTATTTTTTTTAATTTCTAGTTGTTGACATGCATGCTTAATACATGCTAGAGCCAATGCCTAATACATGAACGTTTATAATTTCATTTTCCTGAAATAGATACCTGTATAGATTAATCAATACTTAATTTTTTGTTTACCAGCTTCGATATGGTCCCTCCCATCAGGGCACTATGACTTCAATGAAGCCAAATGAAAAAACTTATATACTTTATTCTGAGGCTAGTAAGGTAATCAGCTGTAATTGATGGGGCATTCATATGTAGACTATCACAATATCCTCAAGTAGTATATAAATGATTTTTTTCGTAATAATCATTGATTTATAATATTTTTGAATTACTGGGACTTGTTGCAATTTTATATAAGGTAATATTTTCTTTTTCGTTGTTCCTGTTGTTTTAGACTTTTATCTAAAAGTGGAGATTGAAAGTAAGACTTGTTTTGGTTACTTTCAGCAAGGTAAAATAATGGTTGTTTGTCGTCTTCGCCTCAGTCATCCCAGTCCACCGTCATTCATCCTCCCTAGTTTTGTTACCGGTGAATTTTTCTACTGCAGGCCTTTGGAAAAACTTCTACTCACAGGTATTTTGATCTTAATAGAAGAAAATCAAGTAAATTTCCTTCGAGCAATGCTTATCAAGACAACAAGCTTGAAGCTGCTGTTCAAGATGCTCCTGACGCAGAAGGAAAAACGAACGTTTCAAGTGTCGACAACAACAGTCTTACTCCTGTTGTCCCTGCAGATATTGCCTTCCCAATTGAAGTTGCACAAAGCTCATCATTACAAGACAACATTCACTCAAACTATCATGCCTTAGGGGTATCTTCCATCTTGACAGCTGCAATGTCAGTTGCATTCCTCATGTACAAAAGCAGGAGGAACACTCCCAATTCAGTTGGCCCTGTAGTTAAGGATACATGTCACGGTAAGAAGAACGTATGTTCTAGATTCAATGGAAACACTAATTTGCCAAGGAAACTCCACCATTTCCCAATAATCCAGAGACGGAGTATGGTGATGATGTCAGTGAATCAGGCCCTTCTGAGATGAGCAGCTTCCAGAAGAGCTCATCTTATGATAATGATGACTTTAGAGAAGTAGGTGAAGTTCAGAGCATAGAGAGAAGAAGATCAACGAAATTTTCATAAAGGGAGTCACTGGCTTCTTCATCAGGATTGTCTACTGGTTGCGCGTCTTATGAGAGCTTCACCACTTTTGAGAGGATCCCCATCAAGACTGGTAATGGGGAGGAGGAAATTGTAACCCCCGTCAGGCGTTCAAGCAGAATCAGAAAACACCACATCACTCCAGAGTGGGGAGATTGCTAGATGCCAATGCTTGATAATCTAGTATCTGCACATCTCTGATGTGTATCTTTTTCTAGCTTTTGTAGAATGTAATTTCCTGTCCTTTTTCTACTGTTTGTTACTTGAAGTTTCTTTTACTTCTGAACTGAAGTCCTACACAGAGATTAGACAACTGATTAGGTTCAATGAATCGAGTTCCTCGAAATTCAATCCATGTTGATGGTAGATGTATTGAGTGTCTCTTTGAATCGAGTGGTCGTGTTTATGGTGTGATAAAGTGCCGAATTGACGAAAACTATTTTGATGTGTTTTGTTGTCGGAAGATGATTCAATTGGTCTAAGATATGCAACTTGATCCAGAAAAATATCAAGGTTGGGGGGGGGCATTATATCAATATCATGAACATAATTTTTCAAAAAATATATGAATAATTATTAATATATAAATGATAAAAATTAAACTAAGTGCACTAAATTGAATTGTTTTTAGGTTTTTTTATATATTTTTTTAAGATTTTTTTATTAATGATAAAAAACGGTGTCAAGCACCTACATGATCAACTTCTCACCATTCCAACGGATTTTTTTGATATTGTTGGAGTCATATATCTTTTTAATAAAAGAAAAAACTATTTGTTCAAAAAATATTTGTTATTTGATGATACCCAGAATAGTTATGATAAGAAAAAAATACATGTTAAATAGTCTTGTATTTACGAAAGGAGATCTAGGATTTTGGATATTCCCATAAAATCAAATCAAACCATACAAAAAATCATATCATAAAAAATTAATTCTTAGACAAAATTACATCAATATTATGGTATAATCATATCGTAATCAATCAATATAAATTAAAATCAATAAAAATCTTAAAACTTAGAACTTTGAAAAAAACATTATTATATTTTATTAATATGCATACTAATAAAATCAATACTTTTAATGAGAATTAATTGTATTATATATTAAAAAATATAGTGGGGATGGGATTTTTAAGGTTATGCACAACCATGGAGGAAGTTTCCTCCCTTTTTACCTAGATCTATCATATCAACTCACTTTTTTCATACTCTACCTCATTTTTTCTACACTCATATTTTCTCTCTCTTATCTATCCTCCATATTCCACTCTTCATATTTTAATTTATTTTATATATTTTGATATATTTTGATATATTATAATATATTTTAATTAAGTATAATATATTTTAATTAATTATAATATAATTTATTTTAATCTGTAATATAATTTATTTTAATTTATAATATAATTTATAATATAATTTATTTTAATTTATTAACTTTTTTATGTGAGAACAGGCAACCGGTTCCCACATGGAGGGGGAGGGAAATTTCCCTCCCCCTTGTGGGTTGCCTAAGGGGGGCACGTGACCCCCCCTGCCCCCACGTCCCATATAAATCCGCCCCTGTTCATGTCACATGGTTGACATTCCTGGTAATTCACGATTTCGACCGAAATTGGAAGAGTTCTTGGCTCAAGCAGCGGGCATAGTCTTTGTAGTGGATGCGGTGGAGTTTCTACCAAATGCTCGTGTTACTTCTGAGTGTGTATTTTTTAAATTTTTAGATGCAAACATGCATGCTTGACACATGCTAGAGCCAATGCTTAATAAATGAATGTTTATAATTTCATTTTCCTGAGACAGATACCTATATAGATTAATCAATACTCAATTTTTTGTTTTCTATCTTCGAGATGGTTCCTCCCATGAAGGCAATGTGACTTCGATGGAGCCAAATGAAGAAACTTTTATACTTCATTCTGAGGTTAGTAAGTTAATCAGCTCTAATTGATGTGGACATTCATATGTAGATTGTCACAGCATCCTCAAGTAGTATATGCATTATTTTTTTCACAATAATTGTTAATTTACAATATTTTTGTATTACTGGGACTTGTTGCAATTTTATATAAAGTACTATTTTCCTCTTCGTTATTCTTGTTGTTTTAGACTTTTATCTAAAAGTCGAGATTGAAAGTAAGACTTGTTTTGGTTAATTCCAGCAAGATAAAATAAAGCACGTTCACGTCACGTGGTTGACATTCATGGTCATTCACGACTTAAACCAAAATTGGATGAGCTCTTTGCTCAAGCAGCGGGCATAGTCTTTATAGTGAATGCGGTGGAGTTTGTGCCAAATGTTCATGCCGCTTCTGAGTATGTATTTTTTTTTTAAAATCTAGATGTGACGTGCATGCTTGATACATGTTAGAGCCAATGCCGAATACATGAACTTTTATAATTTCATTTTCCCAAAACAGATACTTGTATAGATTAATCAATACTCAATTTTTTGTTTACTAGCTTCGAGATGGTTCCTCCCATCAGTGCACTCAGTGGCGGAGGGGTGGGAAGCTGTAATTGATGGTGGCAATTATATGTAGTCTGTCACAATATCCTCAAGTAGTATATGAATGATTTTCGTTCACAATAATTGTTAATTTACAATATTTTTGTACGACTCGGACTTGTTGCAATCTTATATATAGTAATATTTTCTGTTTCGTTGTTCCTGTTATTTTAGACTTTTATCTAAAAGTTGAGATTGAAAGTAAAAGACTTGTTTTGGTTACTTCCAACAAGGTAAAATCAAGTCTGTTCATGTCACGCGGATGACATTCCTAGTTATTCATGACTTAGACCGAAATTGGATGAGTTCTTCGCTCAAGCAGCGGGCATAGTCTTTGTAGTGGATGTGGTGGAGTTTCTGCCAAATGTTCATGCATCTTCTGAGTATTTTTTTTAATTTCTAGTTGCTGACATGCATGCTTAATGCATACTAGAGCCAATGCCTAATACATGAACGTTTATAATTTCATTTTCCTGAAATAAATACCTGTATAGATTAATCAATACTTAATTTTTCGTTTACCAGCTTCGATATGGTCCCTCCCATAAGGGCACTGTGACTTCAATGAAGCCAAATGAAAAAACTTTATACTTCATTCAGAGGCTAGTAAGGTAATCAGCTGTAATTGATAGGGGCATTCATATGTAGACTATCATAACATCCTCAAGTAGTATATGAATGATTTTTTTTTGTAATAATCGTTAATTTATAATATTTTTGGATTACTGGGACTTGTTGCAATTTTATATAAGGGAATATTTTCTTTTTCGTTGTTCCTGTTGTTTTAGACTTTTATCTAAAAGTCGAGATTGAAAGTAAGACTTGTTTTTGTTACTTTCAGCAAGGTAAAATAAAGGTTGTTTGTCGTCTTCGCCTCAGTCATCCCAGTCCACCGTCATACATCCTCCCTAGTTTTGTTACCGGTGAATTTTTCTACTGCAGGCCTTTGGAAAAACTTCTACTCACAGGTATTTTGATCTTAATAGAAGAAAATCAAGTAAATTTCCTTCGAGCAATGCTTATCAAGACAACAAGCTTGAAGCTGCTGTTCAAGATGCTCCTGACGCAGAAGGAAAAACGAACGTTTCAAGTGTCGACAACAACAGTCTTACTCCTGTTGTCCCTGCAGATATTGCCTTCCCAATTGAAGTTGCACAAAGCTCATCATTACAAGACAACATTCACTCAAACTATCATGCCTTAGGGGTATCTTCCATCTTGACAGCTGCAATGTCAGTTGCATTCCTCATGTACAAAAGCAGGAGGAACACTCCCAATTCAGTTGGCCCTGTAGTTAAGGATACATGTCACGGTAAGAAGAACGTATGTTCTAGATTCAATGGAAACACTAATTTGCCAAGGAAACTCCACCATTTCCCAATAATCCAGAGACGGAGTATGGTGATGATGTCAGTGAATCAGGCCCTTCTGAGATGAGCAGCTTCCAGAAGAGCTCATCTTATGATAATGATGACTTTAGAGAAGTAGGTGAAGTTCAGAGCATAGAGAGAAGAAGATCAACGAAATTTTCATAAAGGGAGTCACTGGCTTCTTCATCAGGATTGTCTACTGGTTGCGCGTCTTATGAGAGCTTCACCACTTTTGAGAGGATCCCCATCAAGACTGGTAATGGGGAGGAGGAAATTGTAACCCCCGTCAGGCGTTCAAGCAAAATCAGGAAACACCACATCACTCTAGAGTGGGGAGATCGCTAGATGCCAACGTTTGATAATCTAGTATCTACACATCTCTGATGTGTATCTTTCTCTAGCTTTTGTAGAATCTAATTTCCTGTCCTTTTTCTATTGTTTGTTACTTGAAGTTTCTTTTACTTCTAAACTGAAGTCCTACACAGAGATTAGACAACTGATTGGGTTCAATGAAGCGAGTTCCTCGAAAAAAATAAGTAAATTTCCTTCAATCCATGTTGATGGTAGATGTAATGAGCGTCTCTTTGAATCGAGCGGTTGTGTTTATGGTGTGATAAAGTGCCGAATTGACGATAACTATTTTGATGTGTTTTTGTTGTCGGAAGATGATTCACATTGGTCTAAGATATATGCAGACTTGATTCAGAAAAATATCAAGGTTGGGGGTGGCATTATATCAATATCATGTACATAATTTTTCAAAAAATATATGAATAATTATTAATATATAAATGATATAAATAAAACTAAGTGCATTAAATTGCGATGTTTTTAGGTTTTTTTATATTGTTTTTTAAGAATTTTTTTTATTAATGATAAAAAACGGTGTCAAGTACCTACATGATCAACTTCTCACCATTCCAACAATTTTTTTTATATTGTTGGAGTCATATATCTTTTTAATAAAAGAAAAAACTATTTGTTCAAAAAATATTTGTTATTTAATGATAGCCACAATAGTTATGATAAGAAAAAAATATATGATAAATGGTCTTGTATTTATGAAAGGAGACCTAGGATTTTGGATGTTCCCATAAAATCAAACCAAACCATACAAAAAATCATATCATAGAAAATTAATTCTTAGACAAAATTACATCAATATCATGGTATAATCATATCATAATCAATCAATATTAATTAAAATCATTAAAAATTTTAAAATTTAGAACTTTGAAAAAAACATTATTATATTTTATTAATATCCATACTAATAAAATCAATACTTTTAATGAGAATTAATTGTATCATATATTAAAAAATAGTGGGGATGAGATTTTTAAGGGGGGCATGTGACCCCCTTTCCCCATAGTCTCATATAAATCTGTCCCTGTTCATGTCACATGGTTGACATTCCTGGTCATTCACGACTTCGACCGAAATTGGATGAGTTCTTGGCTCAAGCAGCGGGCATAGTCTTTGAAGTGGATGCGGTGGAGTTTCTGCCAAATGTTTGTGCTACTTCTGAGTATGTATTTTTTTTAATTTTTAGATGCAGACATGCATGCTTGATACATGCTAGAGCCAATGCTTAATAAATGAATGTTTATAATTTCATTTTCCTGAAACATATATCTGTATAGATTAATCAATACTCAATTTTTTGTTTACTATCTTCGAGATGGCTCCTCCCATCAAGGCATTGTGACTTGGATGGAGTCAAATGAAGAAACTTTATACTTCATTCTTAGGTTAGTAAGGTAATCAGCTGTAATTGATGTGGGCATTCATATGTTGACTGTCACAGCATCCTCAAGTAGTATATGTATGATTTTTTTCACAATAATTGTTAATTTACAATATTTTTGTATTACTGGGACTTGTTGCAATTTTATATAAAGTAATATTTTCTTTTTTGTTATTCTTGTATTTTTAGACTTTTTTCTAAAAGTCGAGATTGAAAGTAAGACTTATTTTGGTTACTTCCAGCAAGATAAAATAAAGCCTGTTCACGTCACGTGGCTGACATTCCTGGTCATTCACGACTTAAACCGATATTGGATGTGTTCTTGGCACTAGCAGCGGGCATAGTATTTGTAGTGGATGTGGTGGAGTTTCTGCTAATTGTTCATGCTGCTTCGAAGTATATGAGTGATTTTTGTTCACAATAATTGTTAATATACAATATTTTTGTATTACTCGGATTTGTTACAATTTTATATAAAGTAATATTTTCTTTTTCATTGTTCCCGTTGTTCTAGACTTTTATCTAAAAGTCGAGATTTAAAGTAAGACTTATTTTGGTTAATTCCAGCAAAGTGAAATAGAGCATGTTCACGTCACATGGTTGACATTCCTGGTCATTCACGACTTAGACCGAAATTTGATGAGTTTTTGGCTCAAGTAGCGGGCATAGTCTTTGTAGTGGATGCGGTGGAGTTTCTACCAAATGTTCGTGCTGCTTCTGAGTATGTATTTTAAAAAAAATTCTAGATGTTGGCATGCATGCTTGATACATGCTAGAGCCAATGTCTAATACATGAACGTTTATAATTTCATTTTTCTTAAACAGATACCTGTATAGATTAATCAATACTCAATTTTTTTTGCTCACGATTGTTTTGGCCCTATTGTAATTTAATTTTGATGGGTTTCAAAGATGGGTCGAACTCAAGCCATGTGTAAATTTGTAAAAAAAATCCCGCAAAAGTTTAATACAAGGTTTGCTTACCAATTTTTTTGTTTACTAGCTTCGAGATGATTCCTCCCATCAGGACACTGTGACTTTGATAAAGCCAAATGAAGGAACTTTTATACTTCATTATGAGGCTAGTAAGGTAATCAGCTGTAATTGATGCAGGCATTTATATGAAGTTTTTCACAGCGTCCTCAAGCAGGATATGAATGATTTTTGTTCACAATAATTGTTAATTCCGATGAAATTCCAATATTGTTATTGTGCAACAAGGTGGATAAAGTCCACCACTCTTTTAAGGCACCGCATATGCACCGCTTGGCCTTAGGAGCACACACACACATATATGTGTTGTCGTGTATCAGCTCTCGATAAAGTCAGAGCACATTCGAAGGATTTCATCCCAATGCAGCTTTAAAAAGAAATGTAAGAGATAATGTCTTTCAACACCCGTCTTCTTATAGTATCTCTATTGTTTTTTTGCAGGCTTAATATTGGGTCATTAATATTATTTCTATTATGCACGTAGTAACTAGGTTTGGCATTACCAGAGACCATAATCCAGATATATGTTGCGATACATAAATCACCCATTTTAAATGTCATGAAACTGACTTACAATCATTGGAAAGATCACCATGCCCCATAGGTGGTATTTTAAGTAGATGTGTATCACCCTTCCTTAGTGACAAGCTCCGCTCATCGAGGACAGCACCATCCTCAACCGATATTACCAATGAATACACTATTGGCGTCGCAAGAGAACCTTTCACGTTCTCTCAATGGCACAACAAATTTTTTTGGTAAGCAAAAAAGGATGCAACACGAGCTTTCCAGGGGATCACTCATCCCAGTACTACTCTCGTCCAAGCACGCTTAACAGCGGAGTTCTGAAAGGATCCAATGCATTAGTGCTGGTATGATCGCACTCCAATGGCACTACAAAGTTGCCATTATCGAAACCTCCGGTTTGACTGGTGACATCTCTTAGTTGAGGCAGTTCATCCGCAAATATGTAAAAGCTCAGTAACATGCGAGGCCAACACTTATCCAAAAAAAAACATGCGAGGCCAACAACATCAACTTTTCATCTAGCGGGGTTTCTGTTGAGAGGAAGCAACACCCATTTTCGAATCTACCTAATCAAACTGTTATGCATCCGTCAGTTGTAAGTTTTGCCTAATACATGAACGTTAATAATTTCATTTTCTGAAACAGATACTAGTATAGATTAATCAATACTCAGTTTTTTGTTTACTAACTTCGAGATGGTTCCTCCCATCAGGGCGTTGTGACTTCATGGAGCCAAATGAAGAAACTTTTATACTTCATTATGAGGTTAGTAAGGTAATTAGCTCTAATTGATGGGGGCATTCATATGTAGATTATCACAACATCCTCAAGTAGTATATGAATGATTTTTGTTCACAATAATTGTTAATTAACAAATTTTTTGCATTACTGAGACTTGTTACAATTTTATATAAAATAATATATTTTCTCTTTCGTTGTTCCTGTTGTTTTCGACATTTATCTAAAAGTCGAGATTGAAATTAAGACTTGTTTTGGTTACTTTCTGCAAGGTAAAATAAAGCCTATTCACTTCATATGATTGGCATTCCTGGTCATTCACGACTTAGACCAAAATTGGATGAGTTCTTGGCTCAAGCAGCGGGCATATTCTTTGTAGTGGATGCGGTGGAGTTTCTGTCAAATATTCGTGCTGCTTTTGAGTATGTATTTTTTTTAAAAAAATTCTAGATGTTGACATGCATGCTTGATATGTGCTAGATCCAATGCCTAATACATGAACGTTTATAATTTCATTTTCCTTAAATAGATACCTATATAGATTAATCAATACTAAATTTTTTTTACAATTACTTTGGCCCTATTGTAATTTAATTTTGATGGGTTTCAAAGATGGGCCTATCACAGGCCATGTGTAAATTTGTACAAAAAAAAATCCGCAAAAGTTTAATACAATGCCCAAATAAATTTTTTTTTACTAGCATCGAGATGGTTCCTCCCATCAGGACACTGTGACTTCGATGGAGCCAAATGAAGGAATATTTATATTTCATTCTGAGACTAGTAAGGTAATCAGCTGTAATTGATGCGGGCATTCAAATGAAGACTGCCACAGCATCCTCAAGAGTATATGAATGATTTTGTTCACAACAATTGTTAATTTTGATGAAATTCCAATGTTGTTATTGTGCAACAAGGTGGATAAAGTCCACCACTCCTATAAGGCATCGCATATAAGACACCACATATGCACCACTTGGCCTTAGGAGCACACACGCATACACATATGCGGTGTCGTGTATCAGCTCTCGATAAAGTCATTGCACATTCGAAGGATTTTATCCGAAGGCAGCTAAAATGAAATGTAAGAGATAATGTCTTTCAACACCTGTCTTCTTATAGTATCTCTATTGTTTTTTGCAGGCTTAATATCGGGTCATTATTGTTATTTTGATTATACACTTAGTAACTAGGTTTGGCATTACCAGAGACCATAATCCACATATATGTTGCAGTACATAAATCACTCATTTTAAATGTTAAGAAACGACTTACCATCCTTGGAAAGATTTCCCTGCCCCATAGATGGTATTTTAAGTAGATGTGTATCATCCTTCCTATTATGTGATGATGTATTCTCTTCTACCTTTATCAGTGTAGCTAATATCTTAATTCCCCGGGCAAAGAAGGTGGTCGTTCGATCTCTCAGCATGCTGCATTTAATGCTTACATCATTTTTCATTGGTTCAGTGACAAGCTCCGCTCGTCGAGGACAACACTATCCTCACCAGATATTACCAATGAATACACTATTGGCATCGTAGGAGAACCTTTCACATTCTCTCAATGCCACAACAAAGTTTTTTTGGGTAAGCGAAAAGGGATGCAACACGAGCTTTCCTGGGGGTCACCCATCCCAGTAACATTTGAGTTCTGATGGGATCCAGTGCATTAATGCTGGTATGATCGCACCCCAATGCCATAACAAAGTTACAGTTATAGAAGCCTCAGGTTTGACTGGTGACATCTCTCAGTTGAGGCAGTTCATCCGCAAATATGTAAAGGCTCAGTAACATGCGAGGCCAACAACGTCAACTTTTTATCTAGCAGGACTGCTGTTGAGAGGAAGCAACACCCATCTTCAAATCTGCCTAATCAAACTGTTATACATCTGTCAGTTGTAAGTTTTGGCTAAGGGTGAAAGGCTCTTCAACTGGGAAGTTTCATCTTATATGGCATTGCTGCTGTAACCATGTGTTCCTAGTAAGTTTTTTTTGTTCTTAACAAGTTGCTTCTTCATCTCCGCAAAAGCTATAAATTCAAAAATGATTTAAGGCACCATCCGGACCCAAAGTACCACCATACCCCCTCTCACATTCCTAAATAGTGGCCCTCACACACACCACCATGTGTGTGTGCTCACACATAATGTGAGTGGGGTGTGGAGGTGTGTGTGAAATGGGGTGCCTTATAATGGTACTCCTCTAAATTCAAACGATTAAACTTCCAACCAACTTTTGTATAATATTAATAACAAATATACTTTTTTTGATAACGAATTAAAAAATAAAAAAAATAAAAACTATTTATGATAATATTGTAAGAGCACGTGTCCTTATATATCGTATACTTTTTAGTATTATTTACATAACATTTTAAATGGGACAAATTAAGCGATAATAACACTAGATGTGGTAATAAGTGTTGATCTGGTAAATATTAAATTACTTATTTAAAATAATTCAAATAACATTTTAAACCACATCAAATAAATATTTTGAGATATTAACAAGCAGCAAAAACACAAGTTTTGGAACTACTTTTCTAAACGAAATGACAGCATGAAAAGGAAGGCACATAAGTTTTCGGTAGACGCGTGCACCCACACGCGCCCGTTTCCGCTTAGGTTTCCAGTCATTTGTCGCCTCTTTCCAGACCAGCCTCTTCTCTAATTCGTTCCCACCTATCTTCAATTGCAGTTCCAGCCTCTGTTTTGGTTTCAGTTTTCAAAATTTTCCTTCAGGCATGGCATTTCCAGTTTTCATTCCTCCCGTTTTCTTTCGGCGCCACATCTCCTTTTTTTATTATTCTCTGGAATCGTTCGGTATGACAACCTCTCCACTCCCGTTTTTGTTCTCGGTGGATTTTCTTTGTTCAGTCTCTGAATAAATCGTGGGATTCCCGGAGTGCTGCTTCCCGTGGACACTTCCACCAACTCTCTGTTCGGTTTCAACCTTCACTTTTTTTGGTTAGTAAACATATGTTGGTTTATCACAGTCCCTCTTTCGCTTTTCTTTGGTTATTAACTTCAAAATTTGTTGAATTGATTTCCAGTTTGTTTTCTTTTGTTTTTATGTATCCGGTTCGAACATGGTTGGTGCAGTTGAAGCTGCGAATTGTTCTATTGTTCGTGCAAATGAAAGCAGTTGATTAAACACACCAGTGCAACCGATCCAGTTTTAATCTTTGTCTGATTTGCTTATGTTAATCGTTTTGCACTGTTTCTACGAGTGTTCATCGCATTTTGTTGATTTCTTGATTTTAGTCGTTATACATATCGGTGGGCATATATTGAAGTATATTGAAGACCTTTAATTTCTCAAAACCCTGATTGTAAAACAGTGTTCATTCATCTTGGTTCGTTTTCGAAAAATGAATTTTCAATCTTTATGTTCGTCACAATTAAATAATTGACCAAGCACGATAGACGAATGGGTTGCAATTTTCTTGGGCACAGTACTTAAATAATTGTTGCTTCCGTGTTTGTGGATGGATAGTGGTGCTCTATTTACTGATACAACTGTATTAATGTATGCAATTGTAGAGTCCAGGGTTGTCAGATCTTTGCCATGGGATGAGTACCCACAAGGTCGATGTGAAGATTCTCACAATGCATCATATGGAGCTATGACTGATTATCAAGCAAACACTTCTATTGTGAAGAAGCTTTGACCCCTCATGGTTATTCCCCACCGAATGCTGCTTTCCATCGTGACTTCAGCTTTGATTTGTAAGTTCTTTGATAACTTCAATTCCATTAACATTCTCAACTTTGGGTGTTCGTTTCATCAGCCATCACGAGTTCAAGAAATTGAAGATAAGAACATTCTAGTTAAGGATGTCCGTCACTTTTACTTGATTTTGACTTGGATTTAAGTGTGTTGAAATAAAAGAATACCTTTGTTGGTTATGTATTGTGGCCTCCAGGTATACGTAGTATGCTTAATTTTGAATTTCAAACATTGTGTTAACAAATTCATGGCTTCCTGTTTGTGTTAACAGGTTCATAGATGAACGACTGAAGGGTCATGCTTTGTTACTTTGCTTCTTTTTTCAAGGCAGGGATTGGTCTTACCATGTACCTCTTTTGTGGCTTTGCTTCATTATTAGATAAAGTAGAGAGATTCTGTTATGATTTCCCATTTCGTGTTTCCCGTTTGTGTTAACAAATTACTGCTACTGGGTTCCTGTGTTCCAGGCTTCCAGCTTCCTCAACCGAAACAGATTCGCATTGATGACACTTACATATGTGTTTATGTTTAGTGAATGATCTTCTTCTTCTTCCACAATGTATAATGCATTCTTCTGTCATTTTTAGTATTTACTTATTTTTCTAATCATCTTACGAATAATGTGCCTTGATTGTTTCCGCCTTTCTTTAACTTTTGCATTTTTTGCATTTTTCTAGTTGTTTTGGTCCAACATATTTGTTTCATTTGGTACATCTCTAACTTTTTGTAATGTGTACTATATGTGATAATTTTTTTTTTTATATTTTTGTCTTCAGAATTTAAATCATTAGTTTATATTTTTTCCTTAATTACTTTATCATTACTCGGCAGTTTTTTTTGAAGATTATGTTGGACTATAATATTGTTCAATTTTTTTCCCACATCTAATCTATTCTTGGTAGAGCTTTATCACATCAAGCAACTCCTCAATACCACACTTCTTAGTTCTTATGCTGTTATTCAAACTATGGTTATGGCTATGGCTATGGCTATGAAGTTCGACAAGTATTGGGGTAGGTGTAATGTTGTATTGTCATTTGGTGTTATATTTACCCAAGATTTAAGATGAAGGAAATAGATATTACATATCTCATTCTTTATGGAGAAATGTTAGAGGATAAAATAAAGAAATCAAGGTATTATTGGAAAATCTTTATGTTGAATATGTTGATGCATATGATAGAGAGAATAATTCTTTTGTGAGGGTGATGCAAAGAAGTGATGGATCTTCAAGTCGGAGTGTGGGGTATAGTGATGAGATTGGGAGAAAGATACGAATGAAAAAAAGAAAAGTTTATGAAATAAATGGATGAAATTGATGAGTCTCCAACTGAAAGAATGTCTATTTGAGGGAGGCTACTTACAAATGTGATGTGACTTCAAATCTTGATATTCTTGATTAGTGGAAAGGGGAGAGACTGAGGTTTAAGAATTATTTTTTTGCTACTTTAGTGTGTGTAAGAATATCCCAATTATTCTTTGTGGGAACAAGGTTGATGTAAAGAATAGACACGTCAAGGCCAAACAAGTTACTTTCCACCGGAAGAAGAACTAGCTGTATTATGAAATATCTGCAAAGAGTAACTACAAATTCGAGAAACCCTTCCTGTACTCACCTACAAGTTGCAAGAATTATTTTTTTGCTACTTTAGTGCATGTTCCCAATTGTTCTTTGTGGGAACAAGGTTGATGTAAAGAACAGACACGTCAAGGCCAAACAAGTTATTTGCTATTTGATATAACCAATTACCAAACACTTGGGTCGAAAACTATGCAGAGAATTTGTAATTTCATCATATGCATCGACAACTTGTTCAAGTGCGGGAAGGATAAGTTCATGAAATGAGCACCATTCTTCCTCAATCTTCCGGAGTAGGAGCTTCGAACCTTTTTGCTCGCTGAGATTATTAAATGATAGAGATAAACTGGCCAGCATGTGCCCATAAAATGTAGGAGCATGACGACCCCTATAAGATGTTTTCTCCAATGCATT
>JAOYMZ010003911.1:0-23775 GCA_025802335.1 Pinguicula primuliflora | reverse complement strand
AACCACCTAGAAGTGGGGAACCCTATGGCCTTTGAGGTGAACTAATAACCATTGCATGTTTAGGATACCCGATATTATTTATGTGCATCTGAATGAGACTACAACCCTGTACTCCTTTTTCCCATCAATCCTTCTTTAGATCTTCTCGTCCTTTTCATCGCTTTTTATTTAGCTTCTTCGGTTAGCGTCTTTAGTTGTTAGATAACCAACAATTGAAACCCCCCATTTAATTGCTTCTTTTTAATCGCTTTCTTCTAAATCAGTAATTATATAGAATAGTAGTATAAGTCAACCTACACTGAGTCCTTGAGAGATTCGACCTCGGGAGTGTATTTTGTACGCTTACGAGTTATTTATTTGATCACACACTACAACGAGATCAAATTTTGGCGCTGTTGCCGGGGACTCGGTTCTTTGAATTATATTACTATTTCACTTTTTGCTGATTTTTTTTTTATTAATTTCGAAAATCCAAAAAAATAGAAAAAATCAAAAATAAAAAAAATTATTTTACTATTTCTTGGGTTTTTGTCTCTTATTCTTGATTCGGTTATAACTTCTCTTCTTCTTTTTGCAGGTTTATGCATAGTAGGAGAAACAAGATTCAAATCAAGCAGACTTGATGGCAAATGCATATGAGATCGATCCCCTCGCTGAGGAATTGCGAGATCGAAATGCAAATCTAGTACTCAACGGTAATCAATACCAACGAGCAGTAGCAGTAGATGGACAGCGGAGGTGGCCAGAGCAACACCAGGAATATCAAGAGCTACCTCGGAGAAGGCTCACTCGTGCATATCATCGTCCTCAGATTGCCAACACCCCGTGCATCATTCTTGATCCGGCCACCAGGGCCTATGAGCTCAACATCATCTTATGCAAACTCTTCCGAATTTTCATGGGCTACCTCATGAAGATCCTTTATCCTTTATGCGTGATTTTCATAAGACTATCTCTACTTTTCCTCTTGCAGGACTTACAGAGGACATGATTCGCATGAGAGTGTTCCATTACTCCCTAAGGGATAGAGCAAAAAGCTGGTTTATGACCCTCCCAGAAGCATCTTTGTATACTTGGGACGACGTCTGTGAGAAGTTCATTGACAAATACTACTCCACCAGCAGGACTACGGATCTTCGGAGGAGGATCTCAACATTTGAGCAAGCGGATAATGAAGTGTTCCATGAAGCTTGGGAAAGGTTTAAGTCACTTGTACATTCATGTCCTCATCATCATTATGATTTTGATCTTTTGAATCAATTCTTTTATGAAGGACTAACCGTAAACTCCCAGATTTTAGTAGATAATGCAGCTAGGAGTTCACTGTTGGACTATCCACCCGAAGATGTGCGAGACATATATGAATTCGTGGCCCGAAATTCACAGCAGAAGAGTGTCCGAGGATGGAGAGGAGGTGAACATGAACTAGAGCACACCAACTAGGCTATGAGTCAGAGTTTTCAGCCCCCTAAACCTACTCTAGAGGATATGTTCACCAGGTTCATGCAAGAGGCAAGCACGGATAGAGCTGCAACCAACAAAAGATTTGAACACTTAGACGCCTCCATCAAGAACTTAGAGACACAGATGGGAAAGCTTGCGACTGAGGTGCATGCCCAACAGAAATTCGAAGAAACACAACTGCTCAGTCAATCCCATCAGGTGAACACCATATCTGTTTTGAGTAGTAAAAAAACTGATCAGTTGGAAGAGAACGACTTGGATGATCCGCCAACTATAGACGGTTCGACCACCTCGGAGCCGATTTCTGGTGAGATCGTTCCTTCCCTAAGCTTACTTTTAGATTCGTGTGAAGAGTTTGATAAATCTCCACCCAAAGTTGATTTGAAAGGATTGTCTGATTCTCTTAAGTATGTCTTCTTAGGTGAGAGTAACACTTGTCCTGTTATTATATCTTATTGTCTGACAACCTTGGAGGAATCCATGGTTATGGATGTTTTATGCAGGCACAAGACAGTGAATGGAGATGTGATGAATCTCCTGAGTGATGGAGTGAACCTCCCAGTGCTGGAAGATGAGTGGATCAATCCAGTTGAGGTAGTCCCGAAGGAGCCTAGAATCACAATGGTGAAGGGTAAAGCGAGAGAGCTTGTGCCTACTGGGACGCTTACTGGTTGGAAGATGTGCACTGATCAATGGAGATTGGCTGCCGCTACGGAGAATTATCGTTTCCCATCTCCTTTTACTGATCCGATGCTTAAATATTTCGATAATCATGATTCTTACTATCTCCATGATCTCTCAGGTTTTTATCAGATCCTCATTGACCCGGGAGATTCATCATTGTCAACATCTTCATGCCTCTTCACGACCTCTGCTTATGGAAAGATGTCATTCGGACTTGGCGATGCACCTGCGACTTTTTCAAGGAACCCTGATTGATAGCTGACTGCTGGCACGTCGAGCTAACGATGCTAAACAAAACGCTGCTTGGGAGGCAACCCAAAGTAAGTTTTCCAATTTTTTTATTGAATTTCGAAAATAATAAAAAAATTTAAAAAATAAAGTTTTTTTCCCAAGTTTTCGTGTTTATTTTATTTTATTTAATTTTATTTTTGTTGAATTTCGAAAAAAAAGGTTGAAAAAAAGATTTTTTTTCTTTCCCATTTTCTCCTTCTCCCATTCTGTTACTGTACTACTTCATTGGTCATGGATATCATTGGTTCACTGGTACGTTAAACTTATTTTTGTTCTTCTTCCAATTTTTCCTAGTTTTATTTATTATTGATTTTCGAAAAAAAAATCAAAAAAAAAGTTTTTTTTCTTTTCTTCTAGGTTTCCTATTTTTTTTCATTGAATTTCGAAAAAAAAATCAAAAAAAAAGTTTTTTTTCTTTTTCCCTTTCTGTCTCTCTCTCTCCCATATTCTGTTGCTGTGCTACTCCCTTGGTCACGGATCTCATTGCTTCACCGGTACGTTACTCCACTCTCACTTTCTTTCTGCACTCCTATGAGCTTGCTATTTATTCCATGGTTGTAGCTTACTTGATTATATGTATGGACCCATTCTCCAATTCTGCTATGCTTACTTGTTGCAACGTGTAGCTCCTCTGCCCTTTTTTATGTTTATTTTACACTAGGAGACTAGTGTTGTTTAGGTTTGAGGTGGGTAGTTTTATGTCGCTTCTTATTTTACACTAGGGGACTAGTGTTGTTTAAGTTTGGGGTGGATAGTTTGAGAACTCAAATCATTTTTAACGAATCACTAATCTTTTGGCATAAAAATCTGCACTAACAAAATTTTTTATTCTTGATCATGGGCATTAGAAGCAAATGTCGGTTAATTGTCTTTAGGGCTATACTGGCATCTTACTTATTCTTGTTTCGAATCCTCTTCACATACACCGTCTAGGCCTTGTGGTTTGTTTGGTTGCAATGCGTATGTGGATGGTTTTAATCGTTGCTTGAATTCACTTATTTTTTATCCTTGCGCATTTTTCGTGAGGATGAGGGAAGTGAGAGAAACAAGATCTGGCTTTCATTGATTTTGAGATTTTCATGTGCTACTAAAAACTCCTCGGTACTATTTGTGTGCGTTAGTCTTGTTCTTCATTTATGAGTCACGAGATTAATTTTAGTAGATAGAGGAATGTGACATTGAAAAATTGAAAATATGTGGCAAAGTCCTTGTGTGTCACCAATTTTCCTCTAGTTCAAAGAATTTTTTCGAAAATCTCGTGATAGATTTTATATATTAAGGCATCTATGTTCATCATGGTCCACAGAGAGCAATGTCTAACATGCTTTAATTTCACAACTAGCCTCAAGGTAACCGAGCATTCATAGTGGTGTATTTTCTAAGCTACCTGGCCGAGTTAAATGAAACCAACTGCATTAGAAAGCTAAATGAATGTATATCAATTGCTATGAAGACAACAAATCCAAACTCGCAATAAAATTGTGAGAAAATCACAATAGAGATAGATGACTCAAGACTTAGGTATTTTGTCTAACTACTTTGTAATGAATCTCACTTATGCATCCAACAAACATCAACTTTACTTAACTAGACCACAAAACTCACGTATAACTTGGCCCCTTCCGAGGTTTACTAGTAAATCTTCCAAGTATGATGGGAATTTTGCCTCGTGACCTCACCTCAAGCATACATGTGAAGGTAAAATCCAAATGTGAACGGTTCTTTGAATAGGACACCACAAGATAGGGGTCATCCCCCAAGGACGATGGTGTGGATGTGCTTAGTGTCTAGACCATACAGGTGATTCCTGTGCATGTAAAAATAAGCATGATAGTTCATACCATTCGGCCAAAATGATATAAACATACACAAAACAAGCACAACCATCATAGAATAGCAAAGCAATTACATTAGATGCATAAATATCTGATTCAAAACACTATAGCTTGGCTCAACCGAGCCTTGAGTCTAGAGAATTTAGCTCATGCTTCTAATATGAGCTATTACAAACACAAATGAGAGAGAGATGTAAGCCATGATGCCCTTTGAAATCAGCAACTGAAGAATCCTTCTACCGAAGCTCCGAGAATACCTCTTCTGCTTGTATCGCCCAAGTCTGCCGCCTTGAATGTGTGTTCTTGCTGACTGAAAGTAGTTCCAGACTACTAGAGCAATGTCCCTGTGAAGTTACAAGTCCGTCCTCGCAGTATTCCAAGAGTTGTGTGAGCTGCAAGGGGCAGCTCAGTCATTTCAGCTTCCTTTTACCCAGAATGGATATATTGACTCCAAAGTCCTACATTGGGCTTCAAATGTCTCTAATGTTGAATGAGACTTGTATAGGAGTCTTAGGTCTTGCTCCTGGTGAAATTACAGCATGGTCATTGAAGTAGTTTTGGAGATATGGTTGTTAGAAGAGTAAACCCGAACATTCCCCTAACTTTCACCAAAACAGCTGTCTCTTTTCTTAGTAGTTGGTGCTTTTTACCAGTTTTAGAAAAACCTTGTCTCCTTGTCCCCAGTCGGTTTATAACACATTCAAATGTTTTACATGATCTAGTAAGCACAAATGACCACAAATTAAGGTATAAAACAAGTGATTAGGGCATAAGGAAGTGAAAAACTCTAATCTAAATAAGCTCAAAATGTGATAAAATATGAGAATATCAACTACCCCACACTGGAATGATACTTTTCCTCAAGTATATGAACAATCTAAACCACCAGAGATGACATCAATATAGCATGTATCCATGAGATCAATGAAACACAAGTCTAAGACTAAAAAGGGTCAAGCATAAGAAGATATGTCTTGTTTGAAGAATAGCTTGAAGTTGGCTATCAAATGCACCTTATATGGTTCGTATGGACATTATGCTGTCAAGGCTAGGCACATGTGAGTTCAAATGGGGAGGTGATGTCTCGAGTTAGACAGTTTAGGGGAAAGAAGGGCATCACTACACGTTGTCTTGGTCCATGCTTCCTTAGTAGCTTTTAAGTGTGTCCCTTCTAGCTTATCTTCTGCTTTCTCTGGAGGTAAACTGAACTCTTCACCAACTTTTCTCTAACCTATTGCATGAGCTTTTTCAATAATCTCAGGCCAAGACTCGATCACACTCTTTATGTAGGGACAGTGTTTAGGTGAGGGATCCTCTTTTGATTTAGTTGGATAGAGCGTGATGGCCTCTCACTTTTGGCTTAACTAGAACGTGGCCAGTCTTCTGATGTCCAATCTGGCTGAAAGATCATGGTAATCAACTTGTGGATCTAGTATTTCTTCTTGATTTTGATCTTATCTGTAGCTTGTGTGTTGGCTCAGCTCATCTTTTTGTTGTTGAACTCCTTTTGTGGGCTTCTTGGATTTGCTCCAGGTCTCCTTTGGTTTTGAATGATGAATTGAGATCTCTCTTGATCAGCAAGGGAAATTTTTAACTTTGATCTTCTTTGTCTTTCAAGTGTATCCCTTTCTTCTTGTCATTTAGATTTCTTATCTTTTTTGAATGATTTCCTTTATTTAATAACTTCTTCTGTTTCAGCCTTTAATGATCAACTTGGCTGGCTCTTCACTTTGATTCTAGGGTCAAGACAGGTTCACCACATCAACTAATCCAGATCAGACCAAAGGCTGTTTCACTCTCTTCTATTAATCAAAATTAAGAACACTTGTCCTCAGATCACCACTAGCCTCATGCACTCCACCATTCATACCACTGGAGTGTTCAATTTCACCATCTAAATAGGCATAAATAAGTAGTTTAATCCAAAAATAGTAAGCATGAATAAGTGACACTTATCCATTTTAACATGAATGAGCACATAAGGCAAGTGAATGGCAAATGGATCAAGCAAAAAATTGGGCTAGTTTTGCCTCAAAGATAGAATGAAGAGAGCAGCATGAATAAATGGTCAAAACATAGCATCATCCTTGCTAACCCCAACTCACGCTTAAATTCCACTTGTCCTCAAGTTAATACAGAAATCATAATGCAGAAATCATAGAGTTTATACTAAAAGGGTAAGGAGCAACACAACTTGCTGTAATGCTGCTCTTCGTGCAGAATCTAACCTTCTTGAATGAATGGCTACTCCAAGGGTCTCACCCCATACTTGGATGGGATCTAGACTTGCTTTAACTGTCTCATTCTCAAAAAGTTGGTTAGAAAACCACTAAAAATCAACTGTAATGTAAAGATACTTAGCTTGGGTTACCTCCTAAGATGCTCTATGTTTATGGTCCTTAGATAGACCTCTCTTCCTGTCAATCTTTGAAGCACACAGCTTCCTTCCATTGGGCTAAATCTTCATGTGATGTGTATAACTTCAATCTATGACCATTCACCTTGAAGATTCTGACTTAGGGTGCTTCACTTCCACAACTACATAAGGAAAGTCTTGAACAACTTCAAAGGGGCTAGACTACCTACTTTTCAGCTTCCCTCGAAATAGTCTGAGTTTTGAGATGAAAAGCAACACTTGCTGGACAGAATGGAAAGTCCTTCTCTGAATGTTCTTGTCATGCCAATGCTTAGACCTTTCCTTGTAGATTTAGTCACTCTCATAGGCATCATGCCTTAGCCTATCCAGTTCAGAATGTAGTAGAAGTCTTTTGGCTCCTGCTACCTCCAAGTCCATGTTTAGATGTTTGAGGGCCCAGTATAAACAATGTTCTAACTCCACTAGCAGATGACAAGCCTTCCCATAAACTAGTCTGAATGGAAATGTTCCAATAATGGTCTTGAAGGTAGTTTTGTATACCTATAGAGAATTTGGAAGTCTGTCTGCCCAATCCTTTCTGAAAACACTCACAATTTTCTCCAAGGTCAACATGATTTCTCTGTTTGAAACCTCTGCAAGTCCATTAGCCTGAGGTGATAGGGCAGTGTCACCTTGTGTCTCACCCCATACTTAGTAAGAAGATTTTCAAACATCTTCTTGCAGAAGTGTGATCCACCATCACTTATGATGAATCTAGGAGTTCCAAATCTTGCAAAGATGTTGTGCTTCAGAAATTTTACCGCCAAAGCAACATCATTTGTAGGGGAAGCTATGGCCTCAACCCATTTAGAAACATAATTCACAGCTAGAAGAATGTAGAGTTGTTGCTGGCTTGGAACAAAGGGGCCCATGAAGTCAATATCTCACACATCAAATAATTCTTCCTCAAGTATTCCCACCTGAGGCATCTCACTTCTCCTTGAAAGATTTCGTGCTCTCTGGCATCTATCAAATGATAACATACACTTATGAGCATCCTTGAAGAGAGTTGTCCAGAAGAATCCACACTAAAGCACCTTTGATGTTGTTCTTTGACCACCAATGTGACCTCCACATGATGAGCCAAAATCACATAAAGTTTTAGGCTCATTTAAGCATTAAATTATTAGTGATTTTGATTCATAAACTTGGATTTGTACTTGATTTATGTTCATTGTGTGTTATGTACGTACATTGCAAAATTTCAATGTGTTATATGGATTTTCAATCCATTATACACAAAAAAACACGCCCAAATGACCACAAGAGACAAGAAATGAACAATTCAAGCAAACTAAACCAACCATCCAAAAGGGCGTTCAGCCATTTAGGGAAAGAGTTTGGGAATTACTTCCATGACCTTGCAACGGTCATAACTCTTCGACCAAGGCAGTAATTGGGCTGCAATTTTACCAGGAATTAGGTCAATAAGTACTATACAAGTCTTGTGTCCATAAGGAAGGCACAAATGGGTGGAGGACCTAGATTTCAAGTGATTTACTACTTTGGGTAAATTCTGCGCGCAATGACCATCCGAACCGTTGCAAAGGATGTATCTCTTAAAAACATGGAGGGGCGACCTTACCCTTTCACCAGCATATAATCCTTACAATCCTCTACAACACTGCTTCACACTTTGTGTGGAGTTGACGCTGCCAAGGAGGATAAAAACCCTACCTACCGCAAGGTGTCCAAAGAGGAGGAAAGACATCAAAGCCCTAACTAAAGGGAGAAGTCAACCATAAGACCAGGGGGCACACTTTCCATAGATCAACTCACGTACCCTATGAGAGCACAAGACCCTCAGTCCTGCAGCCATAACACTTTGGAGGCTTACACTTGGATAAAAAGGCGATTTGGAGAGGAAGAGCACTCAGAGAAGAAGAAGCTTGGGACCTCCCAATCTTGGGTGGCTTCAATGGAGTTTTTCTTGCATTCCTTTGTATTTTTAGTAGCTCAGGCCTTAAGCATGAGCTAAATAGCTAGACCTTAGGCTCGGTTGAGCCGATTCACTATGTCCTAGCTATGTTTTCTATGCATTATTGTTATAGTTTGCTTTCTTTAATGTGCGTTCATTGTTATTCAATGGTTTAAGCATTTCCACCGATTAGCTTAGACTTAATCTTGATTAGGATGTTTGTCACCGTGTGTTAGCTAGCTTTTTAGCACATAATGAAGGGGAAAGACGGTGCTCATGACAGTGAGATAGTGAGCCAAGCATCAAATACCCTTCGTTCCTTGTGTGAAAACTAGTTAGCACCGTTGGGTTAGCCCTTATCTTGTCTTGAACCTCTCCCTTGGGGACTAACGGACATGGTGAGACGAGGCACACATGGCACACAAATTGCAGCCATTGGGGTATACATCCCCTAGCTTAGCAATGCCATGCTAAGAGATAGACCACATATGGATCTTGGTTGGTTTAAAGACCCCAACTGTGTTCTCTTCATGGCTGAAGTAAGGATTGACAACCCAAAATGTTCACCGTGGTTGAAGACGGTCTTGTAGCTTGCCCATAGTGCAAGCCTATACATGGATATTACGGTTAATGAAAATGAATGAAGCATTTAATCCATAGTTAGTGAGTTAGGGTGGTGATGAAGCATTGAGACTGAGCCTAGGGTCATTCTCTCCACTTTTTTAGCCTTCTTAGTTACTGATTATTAAGGTTTAGTGAGTGACAACACTTTTCTTGATTGTCATTATTTAGGATAAAGTAAATTAGTTTGTAGTTTTGAACTCAAACTCCCCATGATTTCGGTATTCATTTGGTTTAGTTGTAGATTGAGCATTGATTAGGTCCTACTTCTTTAGGAGATGACCCTTACTACCAAGTAAGGTTACGACTTGACGATCGTGTACACTTGCACGAGTATACATTTTGTTCATCAAGTTTTTGGCGTCGTTGTTGGGGAGTAGCACCCCTTTGCATGCTTAGTTTATTTCGTCACTTTTTTTTTACTTTTATTTACTTTTGTGTTTAGTATTACTCACGGTTTGTTTCTAGTTTTGAGTAGGTAGTTTATGATTCGTCCACTTGATTCCCCTAACTCTTGGGAACAGAGTGAGGCAAGGAGATTGAGAGCTCTAAGAAGATCGTTGAATGTGTCACTAGGAGTTGCACATTTCAACCTTAAAATCCAATCTGAGTCAGAAGAGGAAGTAATGGCAGGAGCAGTCATTCATGAAGATGATTTGCCCCTAGAGGCATTTGCGATGCCAGCCGCATCTGAGTTTTTACCTGCCATTCGGAGGCCCCTCAAAGATGCTCATAACTTTGAGATAAAACCTTCAACAATCCATCTACTGAAAGCACACTCTACATTTGGAGGTTAGGATTCCAACAACCCATGTGATTATTTGGAAGCTTTTCTAAATATCTGTGATACGGTGAAGATCCATGGGATAGAACAAGATGCAATTCAGCTGAGGTTGTTCTCATTTTCCTTGAAGGACCGAGCTATGGAGTGGCTCCAAAGCCAACCACCAGACTCCATCAGGACTTGGGATGATCATAAATGGGCCTTCCTGACTCATTTTTTCCCACCAAGTAAAACGGCCAGAATCTTGATTGAAATTCAGTCATTAAGCAAAGGCCTCAAGAAAACATCTATGAGGTGTGGGAGAGGTTCAAGGGCTTGTTGAAGGGCTGCCCAAACCATGGCTTGCCTCATTGGAGGTTGATTCAGGCATTCTATTTTGGTCTTGACCACCACAAGAGGAGAGGTGTGGATTCTGCTGCTAATATAACATTCATGCAACAATCTTACAATCAGTGCAAGGCCTTACTTGATACTCTTGCCCAGAACTGCTATAGATGGCCTGTTGAGAGGTTACCAAGAGGAAATGAGCAATTTCATGGAGTTCAATAGCATGAGTTCTTAGCTGCACCTGTTAGCGCTTTATCTTCTAAGATTGAGATGTTGCTGCCTAGTGCCAGCGCACAACCCTCTTCTCAAGTGTATTCGATGCAAGCCTCTTCATGTGAGCGTTGTGGTTGCGATTACCATGCTAGCCATTGTCGTGATGCATCCATATCTGACTTGGAGCAGGTCCATTTCTTCAAAACCAGAACCCTCAGAGCTATCAAAGATTTGGCAACCAAGGAGGGTACCAAAATCAATCCAGGTGGAGTGAAGTCCCTGGCTTGAGTTGAGGTGCTCTTAACCCTCACTTGCTGAAGCAACCTCAAGTCCAATATCATGCAACCACCAGTGCTTCGACCAGCAAGGAGAATGATGTCTTGGCCCTGCTGAATGAGAACACAAGGAGAGGCAATGAGCTTATAGGTGAAGTGAACAAGAGTAGTGATGTCTTAACTCAACTGCTTCAGCAAAATGCAAGTTACATGGCCAGAACAGACGCATATTTCCAAAGCCAGTAAGCCTCATTACAAAAGATGGAAACCTCCAGTGGGTAATTGGCATCACTTATGCAGTAGAGATAGAAGGGAATCCTCCCAAGCTTCACTGAAAATAACCCGAGGGGTAACTATCAATTGGTTCGGCCCAGAGCTAGAGTGAGTTTGTATGAGTATAAACCACCTACTGTGGTATTAAGGACATTAAAAGCTCAGCAAGCAGAAGCTGCAAGCTTAGAGAATGAGGTTGAGATACTGATTCCCGAAGTGGAAAGTGAGCACAAATGTGAGAGTGGGGAGGAAGAGGAAAAGGTGATCACTCAAGTGGAAGAAAGAAAGCTTAAATGGCAAGAAGTGATCATCGAAGCTAAGGAAGTAAAGAAAAAGGCCGATGAAGGGCCAAGAGAAGACGAGGCTGAGGTTGAGAAATAGAGCGCCCTGTGTGTGACAGTGAGGTCTTCAGATTTGATAAGCAAGAAGACACCTCCCAAGCTAGAGGATCCATGGAGTGTCACTGTACCTTTTTCTATTCAAGGAATTTCTTTTGATAAGGCATTATGTGATTTAGGTTCTAGTATTAATTTGATGCACTACTCTCTTGTACAGAAGCTTGGTTTGCCCAAACCTACCCCTACTGCTCTCAATCTAGAGCTTGCTGATAGGTCCCTTACAAGGACAAGAGGGGTGATCAAGGATGTGTTGCTTACCGTGGAGAAGTCATTTCTGGTGGACTTCACAATTCAGGATATGAAGGAGAATCCAAGCTTTCCTATCATCCTTCGGAGACCATTTCTCAAGACTAGTGGGGAGATTATTAATATGGAAAGAGGTCATTTGAAGCTCAAGGCTTATGAATCTGAAGTTGTGTTTGATGTGTACCCGGTGTTAACCAATCTGCTGGGAGACTATTTGAAGAAGGATGAGGCCAGCAAGCTGAAGCGCAAGCATGAGATGCAATATGATGATCTAGGGTGCCCCTTTGGTGCATGAGTTGATGGGCAAACTAGTGGGATAGAGGCTGAGTTTGCAGAGTTTCTGAAGAACTGAAGGTCAATCTTTGGCAAGGAAGAAGATCTATTTGATGATGAAGCTATGGAGTTAGTAGGGTAGAGACTCCAACATACGCAGAATCCTCCTATTGACCCTAGCAAGTTAGGGTTGAAACCATCCTTCCATTATCAAGATCCTAGTGACCTTGAAGATTCTGTTTTGCTGGAGGCAAGTGAACCCCAGCAGCAAACTTGGGATGATTTCTACCCCGAGCTTGAAGAGAAGCCATCAAACCGAAAAAGAAAGCAATGGACCATTGGTGAACTTCAGGCCATGAGAACATCCAAGTCCTCCCTTGAGCCAGGATAGGACAACAAGTTGCAAGCAAGCAAAAGTCTATCTAGAGACTCTAAACCTAGAGCTCTTGAGAGGCACCCCAAGATAGTATCATCTATCGTTTTCTCTTATGTCATTTACTTTCATGTTGTTTAAGTTTTAAGTTTGTTATCTTTTAAGTCTATATCCTTTTTGTGAAGTCATGTATACAAGAACCCGAGCTGAGCCTAAGTGTGGGGTGGACGAAAAGCACCCCAAGGAAAGGAAGAAGCAAGGATTCAAGATGAACATGAGATCAAACAGGATATGTAACCCCCCTCATTCAAGGTGACATTGTTCCTTGACCTAGATTTTATGTTCCTTATATGATTCTATTCACTTGAGGGCAAGTGAAGTTTTAAGTGTGGGGTGAGGGGTAGTTTGCTAGGGTCATACATGTTGTGCATATCCTGTTGCAAGTCCATTGTGCTCTTTATGCCTATTTGTTTCCATGGACCTGATTCTGTCTTGATCTCTTGTGCCAATTTTCGCTTGATTCATGCCTATTCTATTTATTTGTATCCTTAATGGCTAGTGTGATCTATATATGCTTGTTTGATTGTGTCTTGGTAAGCCACTATTGCCTATTTGGATGATAGGAAGTGAGCTCTTTGTGGTAAGAAAGTTGGAGTGTATGAATGGAATGATAGTCTAAGGCTAGGTTTCCTATTACTTTTTATGAGGGGAAGGAGAGATGCAGCCTTTACCCTGGTTTTAGTGTTGAGATTCTAGTGATCCTGTACTTAACCCTTTAGCAAAGAAGGCTAGCTGAGTTCTCAAATGGAAAGGAGTTGAAAAGAGCAACAAATTGTCAATAAAGTGCAAGGGTGTACGATCCAAGCAAAAAGAATAAAAGGGGCCGAAACTAAAAAAACAGAAACTTGAGGCGACTCTAAGATGATCAAGGGATGATCAAGCACCCGAACATTCATCTAAACAAGGGCTTGGAGCAAATCTAGGACCTTGAAGCTGGCAGCAACTCACAAAAGAAGAAGCTGAGCATAATAAAGGCTCAAGAACACTCAAAGTGAAGCAATCTGTTGAGCCAAGAAAGAAGAAGGGGTTAAGGGTAGTTGAATAATACTATCTTGCATTCAAACTAGGATCTAGAGGTCTGCCCACACACATTTAAGCCAAAGATGAGAGACCATTATTATCGTTCCAAATCCATCACCAAGAGAAACCCTCATCCAAACACCAACCCCTTAAAAGAAAAAAAGAGATAGAGTTGAGGCCAAGACTAAGATTGTTATGAAGTTCATGCACTTGGGATAGTGGTTTGAAAGGTGAAGAGCTCACTAATTCCTAGAGAAGTAGCAAGTGAGAAAAAAGGACACATCATGATAGCTACTAGTGAAAAATGAAACCAGAGGGGGTGCGATGATATTCTCCACCTCCTCAACCAGATTCCAAGAGTTTCTGTCCATCCTTTGTCTTTTAACCCACACTTGCTTGATTGCTTCTATCTAGATGCATCTATATCATATACTTCATTTCTTACTCGCTTATGATCATTCGGTTATGAAGTGTATGTGCATTTGTCATTCATTCATCTCTAGTTAGACTCTTGTTTCATGCTTGAGGACAAGCATCATTCTAAGTGTGGGGTAGTTGATGAGTCAAAATCACATAGAGTTTTAGGCTCATATACGCATAGAATTATTAGTGATTTTGATTCATAAGCTTGGATTTGTACTTGATTTATGTTCATTGTGTGTTATGTAGGTATATTGCAACATTTCAATGTGTTATATGAATTTTCATTCCATTCGACACACAAAATACATCCACATGTAGAGGAGTAGGGCGGTGCGGAACCGCACCACCAACCCTCTGAAATGCGCGATTGGCAGTTCCCTAGTGCGGTGCACCGGGGAACCGTGACCCGACCCGACCCGATTATTTTGGGTCGGGTCTAATTAAAAGAATATTTAAAAAAAATTCGATTAAAAATGAAAAAAAGATTGAATAAATTTAAAAAACCGGCAGTGCACCGGCTTTTTTTTATATTTTTTATTTTTTTGAATTTTAAAAAAAAAATTTAAAAAACCGGCGGTGCACCGCGAAAACTGTGGTGCACCAAAAACCGCACCGCCCGCCGGTGCAGTTCCACACCGTCGGTGCGGCGGTTTGATTTTCAATTTTCACCTCTACCCACATGGCCGCAAGAGACAAGAAATAAACAATTCAAGCAAACTACACCAACCATCGAAAAGGGTGTTTAGCCATTTAAGGAAAGAGTTTTGGATTTACTTCCATGACCTTGCAACGGTCATAACTCTTCGATCAAGGAAGGGATTGGGCTATAATTTTACCAAGCACTAGTTCAACCAGTCCTCTACAGGTCTTGTGTTCATGAGGAAGGCATAAAATTGGTGGAGGATCGAGATTTCAAGTTATTTACCACTTTGGATTAATTCTGCGCGCAATGATCATGTGACCCCTTGCATAGGATGTATCTCTCCAAAAAGTGGAGGGGCGACCTTTCCCTTTCACCAGCATGTAATCCTTAGATTCCTCTACAACATTTTTTCACACTTTGTGTGAATTCCACGCCGCCAAGGAGGATCAAAACCCTACCTACCGCAAGGTGTCCAAAGAGGAGGAAAAACATCCACGCCCTTACTAAAGGGAGGAATTAACCACAAGATCGGGGGGCACAATTGCCATAGATCAACTCATGTGCCCTACACACGGTCCTCATTCCCGCAGCCATAACACTTTCGAGGCTTACACTTGGAGAAAAAGGCAATTTGGAGAGGAAGAGCACTTGGAGAAGAAGAAGCTTGGGATCTCCCTCTCATGTATGGCTTCAATGGAGTTTTTCTTGCTTTCCTTTGTCTTTGTAGTAGCTCGTGCCTTAAGCATGAGCTAAATAGCTAGACCTTAGGCTCGGTTGAACCGATTCACTATGTCCTAACTATGTTTTCTATGGATTAATGTTATTGTTTACTTTTTTAATGTGTTCATTGTTATTCAATGGTTTAAGCATTTTCACCGGTTATCTAAGATTTAATCTTGGTTAGGGTGTTTGTCACCGTGTGTTAGCTAGCTTTTTTGCACATAATGGAGGGGAAAGATGGTGCTCATGCCCGTGAGATAGTGAGCCAAGCATTAACTACCCTCGTTCTTTGTGTGAGAACTAGTTAGCACCATTGGGTTAGCCCTTATCTTGTCTTGAACCTCTCCCTTGAAGCCTAACGGACATAGGGAGAGGAGGCATACATGGCACACACATTGCGGCCCTTGGGGTATACATACCCTAGCTTAGCAATGTCATGCTATGAGATAGATCATATATGGACCTTGGTTGGTTTAAAGACCTCAACCGTGTTCTCTCCATGTCTGAAGTGAGGGTTGACAACCCAAAATGCTCACTATGATTGAAGACGAGCTTGTAGCTTGCCCATAGTGCAAGCCTTTATATGGATCTTGTGCTTAATGAAAATGAATAAAGCAGAACCGAGCCTACACTAGTGAGTTAAGTTGTGTGATGAAGCATTGATACCGAGCCTAGGGTCATTCTCTCCACTTGTTTAGCCTTCTTAGTTACTGATTATTAAGGTTTAGTGAGTGATAACACTTTCCTTGATTGTCATTAGTTAGTATAAAGTAAATTAATTTGTAGTTTTGATCTCATACCCCCCATGATTTGTATTCCTTTGGTTCAGTTGTAGATTGAGCATTGCTTAGGTCCTACTCCTTTGGGAGATGAATCTTACAAACAAGTAAGGTTACTACTTGATGACCATGTATACTTGTACGAGTATACATTTCGTTCATCACCACACTCAAGAGAGTGGTAGTGCTGCAGGATAGAGCTCATCTCAGCCTCAGGAATATACCTTCTGATAGCTTGATCTGCACAGATCCTGTAGAGGTAGGGATCCTCCCATAGATAATGTTGAGCTCTGAAAAGAACTTCTTCTTCTATTGATAGCAGAAAGAGGGAAGAAACTTTCAATCCAAATATTTCACAATGTCCGGATACCATGGCTTAGGATGGATGATCACATAAAATATATGATCATTAGGAAAAGTGTCAATAATTGGAACAGGTGAAGCCACAAGAGAGCTGCTTCCTTCAAGCCTTGACAAGTAACCGCCACCACATTCTCAACTCCTCTTTTGTCCCTAATTTCCATATCAAACTCTTGTAAAAGCAGAACCCAACGAAACAACTGTGACTTGGTATCCTTTTTGTTCATCAAATACTCGATAGCAGCATGATCAGAATAGACTACCACCTTGCTTCCCAATATAGGGCTTAAACTTGTTAAAAGAGTAGACCACAACCAACATTTCCTTTTCGGTGGTATTGTAGTTCAATTCAGCAGCACTGAGCATCTTGCTTGCATAGTTGATTGTGTAAAATAACTTCCCCTTACGATGACCAAGGACTGAGCCAACAACACCATCAGAAGCATCACACATAATCTCAAAGGGCAGGCTCCAATCAGGTACTGTCATTATAGAAGCAGAGATCAAATGTTGTTTCAGGGATTCAAAAGATTTCAAGGAGAGAACATTGGAGATTTGCAATCAGAGAGAAATCCTTGATGAACCTTCTTTAAAAGCTAGCATGTCCAAGGAAACTTCTCACTGCTTTCACTGAAGTAGGAGGAGGAAGGCTCTTGATGGCTTCAACTTTAGCTTTGTCAACTTCTAAGCCTCTTTGAGACACTTTGTGTCCAAAAACAATCCCTTCTTTCACCATAAAGTGACACTTCTCCCAGTTCAAGACAAGGTGCACATCTTCATACCTTTGGAGAACCTTTTCCAAGTTGGATAAACACAACTGAAAACTATTTCCAATGACACTAAAATCATCCATGAACACCTCAATTATCTCCCCTATCATGCCAGAGAAGATAGATATTATGCAGCTCTGAAATGTGGTTGGTGCATTGCAAAGACCAATGGGCATCCTTCTGAAAGCAAAAGTTCCATAAGAGCGTGTGAAGGTGGTCTTCTCTTGGTCTTTTGAAGCTACTGTGATTTGATTATATCCATTATATCCATCCAGATGGCTGTAGAAAGCATGACCAACCAACCTGTCTAGCATCTGATCAATAAAGGGAAGAGGATAATGATCTTCTCTTGTGGCTTTGTTGAGCTCCCCATAATCCATGCACACTCTCCAACCAACCACTGGCATGGTAGCAATGAGCTCTTCACTTTCTATCATTTGTACTGTCATTCCTCCCTTCTTTAGCACACACTGCACCAGGCTAATCCATTGACTGTCAGAGATTGGGTAGATCACCCCAGCATCACACCATTTAAGAACTTTCCTCACACATCCTTCATAATAGGGTCCAATCTCTTTTGAGCAACAACCATTGGTTTGTTGTCGTCTTCCATCAAAATATTATGCATACATACTGCTGGAGACATCCCTTCCATATCTTCTAAGGGTCTTCCCAAGATAATAGGCACTCCTTGATCTTCAGCCATACCCAGAATCACAAAGTCAACAGGGAAGTTAAACTTGTCTACCTTCACTAGAGCATCCTCCACGACACCTCTAGGTCCTTTTAGTGACTTGTCAGCCATCTGCTAAGTAATTCTAGTAGGGCTAGGCTCTCCAAAACCCAGCTTCTGTGAGATAGAGTAGGGCATGAGGTTGGTACATGTCCCTAAATCACATAAGGCTCTGTCAAAACTTCGGTCTCCAATCTTGCAAGGTACTATGAAGCAACCAGGGTCAGCCATTTTCTGAGGTATTTTCTTGCTCAAGATGGCAGAACACTCTGCAGATAGGGATATGGTGTCATCAACTTCAATCCTTCTCTTTTGGGTCAGAATGTCTTTCATAAATTTTGCATAAGTGGGCATCTTCTTTAAAGCTTCTACAAAGGGGATGTTAATGTGCAACTTCTTGGAGACATCAGAGAACTTCTTGAACTGCTGGTTAAGATACTCGTTCCGAGCTGCTTGAGGGTATGACATACTCCTCATAACATCAGGTGAAAACTCAACTTGTTCCCACTTTTCTTTCTTTCTTTGCCTCTGTCTAGCCTTATCCTTCCTTGCATCAGATTCCTCTATCTTTTTCTTCTTTTCAGCTACAGGCACAACTACAAATGGTAACTTTGGCTCATCTATCTGATGGGTACAAAGTGTAATGCTCGTGCAAGTGCACATGATCTCAAGTAGTATCTTTACTAAAGTAAGTAAAGGTCATTTCCCATGGACGTGGTCCAAAACATACTTAATTCACAACAAAACATCAAGGTAACTGAGATCATAACATGTGGTTTCACTAACTATTTACTAAACTAAAATGCAACTAAACATGAATCAAACAAAAGCAATGTAGCAAGAATGGTGTCACGAGCATTCAAACTACACAAGCAAGGAATTTAGGTGATGAACAAAATGGAGAGAAATGCTCAAGGCTTTGGTTTGTTGCCTCACTATGCGTCTTAAGGTTCATTAACCGTACTACGCTTAGTTTTGCTAAATGTAGAACCACAAAGTGTGCAGCACCGCAAGGTAGCGGGCTATACCCCAAGGACGACAAGTGTGGTTGTATTTAGTGTTTACTCTTGCCCTTGTGATCATGTTTCTAGGAAAGAGTTCCAATATAAACAAGATAACATGTAGTCTTCAAATCTAGTCTAGTTTTCACACGAATGATGTTACCCACTTCATAAGTCATTTTTTCATACAACGTGCCACGACTCTCCACAACTATAAGTGAAATAACGAACCTAGTAGAATGTAAACATGCAAGTAAAATCAATATCTTGTTCACAATATGATTAAACACAACCATTCATACAGAAGTAATACTAAAACATAACAATCGATTAATTTCAACAAAAGATCAACATAGCTCGGCTCAACCGAGCCTTGAGCTTAAAAGTTTAGCTCATGCTTGAAGCATGAGCTTGAGAATAAGCAAGATAAACCCAAGATCCAGCCATAATCTTGATGGAATCGGCAAGTTGTAGCTTCTCATCTTCTTGGATATTTGGTTCTCCTTCTCTTCTCCTTCTTCTTCTTTTTCTCTCGTCACTTGGTAACAAAAATGGAATGAACGTTCACGTCCTTTTAAAGCTCTTTTGCCCCCTTTTAATCTAGATACAAATGTGAATATCTTTATTGGCCGCAACTCTTGTTAACCACAATCCATGATCAAGTCTTCCTTTCATCTTTTTGTCTCCCGTTTGTCTTCTAGATTCCAAGAGGAATAAGAATGAGAGTGTGTTAAACGAGATGTACATTTCTCTTTTTGTATGCCAAAGCTTTCTTGGAATCTTTCTTTTCCTTTCTTCAAGTCAACAATTGTATACTTCCGCCAAGAATTCTTCATAGCCACAACTTTTGACCAAGTCTTCTTTTCTTTCAAGTGTTGATAGAAATGGATGGATGGGTGATGTGATAATAAATGCAGCCACCATATTTGACTTTATGTATGTGTATAACACACAATTCGTTGCAAGCAATCTTGGATCCATGCGACACCCCTCATATTTGACTTGGTAATGACTGCAGCCACAAAATTTAACTTTTGTGTATGTATATAACACACAAATCGATTGCAAGCTATCTTGGTTTATGATCCATGTGACACCCCTTTGTAGGTAGAATAGTGTAACATTATGCATCACATATCCAATTGATGCACTTGACACACGAGAATGTCATATGTACCTTTAAGCACACATGATAGCACGAAATTAAGTCATAAAAAGCATAATCAAGTGATAAATGATAGGTTAAATGAGCATAAAATGTGATAGAATTAAGGCTTATCACTCGTATAACCAAGCTCATCGAGTAACTCTTCAGCTTGCCATAATAGGCAATGACATTATCATTCCCTTGCTTTAGATTGGCAATTTCACGCTTGAGCCTGTAGACCATTGGACTGTTGGTCTCACCAAACTGCTCCTTGAGCTCCAACCACAATTCTCTCGCACTTGCTGTGGTGTATTGAAATCCAACAATCTCTTCTTTGTCTATAGAGTTCTAAATCCAGGAGGTGACCATAAGGTCCAAAGCTTTACAATCCTAAAACTCCTCAGTCCCTTCATCTAAAGGTGGTTCTTGACTCCCATTAATAAATCCCAATTTTCTTTTCGCACCAAGCGCCATTTGAATTGCTCAGCTCCAGGCTTGATAATTCTTAGTGCTAAACAACACTGTTACCAGAGACGTGCCAGGATGATCTGAGTCTCGAACCCCAGGCCTCTATCGACACGTGCTGTCCCAATTAGAACACCCTTGCTCCCTGTTTGATCTTTGGTAACTGACATGATTTGCTTGGGAAAGGCTCGATATAGATGGAAGAAAGGATTATGGTGATAGGAAGAACGATTTAGAAAGAGATTCAACAGGAACAACCAGGAAATTGCTCTGATATCATATAAAAAGGTTTGAAATTAGAGGGAAAAAATAGATTTATAATGCAGAACAGACTTAATGCTGGTCTTTGATAAAGCGGAAGTAATGAAAAGATTAAGAACAATGCAAGGTTTTACGTGGTTCGGCAATGCCTACATCTACGGGAGGAAGATGACCTCTTTCTTTCTTGCTTTTGGTTCGGTTTTGAGGTGTTACATATATTGGGGATGAGGATGAGTCTCATGATCCCATGATTCCCTCAATCCCACTAATTTAGGAATCCTCTCATAAGGTAAGGATTCAAATACATATCCTTACTTTATTTACAACAATCCTAAATCTCAACACTCTCTCTCAAGTTAGGTGACGGGTGCCTGATGCCTAACTTGAATAATACATCATGGAAGGCACGGCCATTGATGGCTTTTGTCAGTATGTCTGCTAGTTGGTCTTCAGATCTCACAAATGGAAGTGTCACAATCTTGCCTTCAAGTTTCTCTTTGATAAAATGACGATCAATCTCAACATGTTTGGTACGATTATATTGGACTGAATTCTCGGATATGTGGATCACTGCCTTATTATCACACATCTAAGGACATGCATCCTCGGGTGGAAACCTTAACTCAGTCATCAACTTAACAAGTCATAGGATCTCAGTCACTCCTCTGGTAATCCCTCTGAACTTTGCTTCAGCACTCGACCTCGCAACCACCATCTGCTTTTTACTCCTCTATGTGAAAAGATTATCTCCAACAAAGTAAAATACCAAGATGCGGATCGCCTATCGATAGGACTTCCGGCCCAATCTGCATTAGTGTATGCCTCAATCTTTAGGTGCCCATGTCTGCTATATAGGATACCAGTGTCAGGTGATCCCTTCAGGTACCATAGTATCCTCAAGGTTGCCTCCATGTGGTCCTTCGGGGGGTTGTGCATGAATTGGCTCACAACTCCCACTGCATAAGAATATATCCAGTTGTGTGTGTGCGAGATATATCAATTTCTCAACCAGATGCTGATACCAGCTTTTGTCAGCTGGCTTGGCTTTGTCTACTATCCTCAATCCAAGATTAGACAACATGGATGTACCAACCGGCTTGCACTCAAGTAACCATGTTTCAGCGAGAAGATCCAATATGTACTTCCTCTGAGAAATGTAGATTCCCTACCTAGATCGCATCACCTCAATACCCAAAAAATACTTCAACATCCCCAGATCTTTCATTTCAAATTCTCGGAATAGATTCTTCCTCAAATCTTCAATTTCATCAGCATCATCTCCGGTAATAAATATGTCATTGATGTTGATGATAAGACATGTGATCCCTTGGGTTCTACGCTTCAGGAATAGAGTGTGATCGGAATTACTCTAAGAGTATCCACATTTCTTCATGATGACAGTTAACCTCCCAAACCAAGCCCTGGGTGATTGTTTCAAACCATATAAGGCTTTCTTCAGTCGGCATACCTCAAAGGAATGAAAACTCGATGAGAAACCAGGTAGTGGAGCCATATAGACCTCCTCAGATAGATCGCCATGTAGAAACACATTCTTCACCTCAATCTGGTGAAGGTGCCAATCTAAATTTGCTGCTAGTGAGAATAAAACCCAAATAGTATCGAGTTTAGTCACTAGAGAAAAGGTCTCTGAGTAGTCTACTCTGTATGTCTGAGTGTATCCCTTAGCCACTAGCCGGGCTTTGAACCTCTCAATCAAACCATCAGCTTTCCTTTTTATAGTGTATACCACACGACATCCAACAGTTTTCTTTCCCGGAGGTAGATCACATATATCCCAAGTCTTGTTCTTCTTAAGGGCACTCATCTCAATCTCCATAGCCTGTTTTCATTCCGGAACCTGTAGTGCTTCTGTCTCATTGCGAGGAATATCCTCGTTGTATATAGCAGCAGCAAATGCTTGCACGGATGTGGACATGCTCCCCTCACGATATCAGCGATATGGTATCTCTTAGTCTTTGGGTCATGTTCCGAAATGGATCTTTTTCGTGGAATCCCCTGGGTGGACCTGTCAGGGAGAACTCGAACAGGGGTAGTAGAGTACTGAGATCCTGCACCATGGTCAGATGGCAAAACTGAAACATCCAAAATATCAGAATCAGGGACTAGTGTACTTACCGTAGTATCCATCAAAGAAGACATCTGAGGTTGCTCTGCTAAGTCTGGCTGTACTAAATTGTCGTTGTGCTCTGGAGTGGGCGGTCTGCTTGACTCATGGATGAGTCCAGGTCGTACTGGTGCGTGAGGCACATGAGATGATGCGAATGGGAGTGTGGATGAAGTTGATGGGAGCGATGGTGCATGAGGCACAACCGCAGACAATAGTGGTGTCTCGCTGGATGAAGGGTTCAACCAATCAAGGATGTCGTATGAAGCAGTCTCTCCCTGACTCCATGAATGGGTAGTTGTATGATTAGGATAGAAGTATTTTGTCTCAACGAAGTCACAATCCATGGCAACGAACATTCGACGAGAGAGGAGATTATAACACCGATACCCTTTTTGGAATTTTCCATAACCGACGAACACACATTTCTTCGAACAGAGGTCAAATTTCATCAGATTCACCTTTGGAACATGAACATACACAGTGCAACCAAATACTCGATGAGTAACAGTCAGTGGCGGAGGAATACGAGAGTAATCATGAGCCTCTTGATTAAAAATTGAATAATATTGGTAGAGGACATATTTGTTGGCAAAGAGACTACTTGCATTCTTGAGCTTTTTATCACTATCTTGGCATCTTTGCTTTAAATGTCTATTTTGAGCCATCACTTTACACACTAGGCCGTGGTATGTTTGGAGAGTCGACATGTAGGGTGAAGGGCTTAACCTAGACTTGAGTGCATTCATTTTTATTACTCTTGCACATTACATGCTTGAGTGAGGGAAGGGAGAGAAATTGGCTCTTACTTTCATTGATTGTAGAGAGTTGATGTTTTATTGCTTAGAATCTCTTATCTTCTATTATTTTGGATAGC